>JAPMOQ010065834.1:0-13143 GCA_026543055.1 Argiope trifasciata
TTAAAAAGTTGATTGCAAAAATCAATTTAGGTATGTCAAAGTATAGTTTGAAACGAATAATGAATATGAATATATGCGTTTAATAATGGGAACATGATTTTTTTTGTTCGTATTTTATGCGTATTATAAAGTACTGTAATTAAAGTAAAATAAGTGTGTTGCCGCACCGTTTATCCACTTTAGAGAAAACTCTTCCAATTTATTGCTTGAACTTGCTAGAAGGTTTAAGTCATAGTACAATTATTATATCTAATATATAAAAATGAATGTTTTCGTATTTTATGCGTTACCATACCGTTTACCCGACGGCGATAAAAATTTTCCAAGTTATTGAATTGAACCTATAAAAATCCATGTTTTTCCCATGGCCAACTGTATGTTGCATGCTCAAGTTTCGGACAACCAGAAAATGCATTTGTTTTCACTGAAGACAGAAAAAAAATATTGTCTATCCTAAAGTAAATATGAGTAAAAAAAGTGAAAAATAAAATAGAATAAATATTATTTATACATCTCCTTCAATGAATGTATTTGTTGTCGACAAGAAAATAAATATTCTTTCTATCATTTCTAATTGAACAAGATAGCTATTTCAAATTACAAACGGTATTTCCAAAATTATTTCTTTTGAGGCAGGAAAGCGCCGGGTACCAGCTAATGAATAGTAAATTATTAAAATGACTACCAGAAAACTATCTATTAAAAGTGCACAGTTAAAAAAAAATTGCTGAATAGGAAGTAAATATAAGCAGTAGATTCTGCATTGCAAGTGGATTTAGATTTTGCTCAATCCAGCTAATATAAAATCTTATCCCTAGCTTTTCTTTGTCGTCCCCTAAGTGATGTTGTTTTAATCCGGAAATGTGAACGTATGTTGTCCTGTTGGGTATTGTTTTACTTAGTAAATAGTATTTATTTGAATATTACCCGAATTATTGTATTCAGTACTTTTAATTTTAAAAATCAAGTAATAATTTAGAATCATTGACATTCATAATTTCCCGATAAATTCTTATATCAGGAAACCAAACCAACACTGATTAGGGAGAAGTTTCTAACAACATTTTCATTGTTAAGAATGACTGCTCATCTGTTAAGATAAGCTTTTCTTATTAGTTTTTTTCTTCTACCACAAAAGAAATGATCATCTGCTGAATAAGAAAACCTAACACGAACATAACCAGACGTGTTAGAAACTCAAACTGCTTAAACTATGAGCCCAGAATCTTTTTTTAAATATAGAACATTCCAAAGTATCCTATCTAATGAAGCGGAAGGACTTGCTGGATAACCAGAAAGCTGGACAGGCCGGAGTTTTATGAATTCATTTATCTCTTCACCAATACCAGAAGAAAAAATTATTGTACCAAAATTCTTTATAATACGTATTTTCTCCTTTCTAATTAAGTACTAAGAAGCCCTCTATTTATCTCAATGCGAACGCAGCCATGGCATGGGAATCATAGAAGAAGCTACCGGTAACTTGTCGATTTAAAATAGAAGGCTCTGTACTAGTAGTTCATACACTGAATTGCACGTTTCAAGAATTTATTAGTGAAAAAATAAGTTAGTGGATATAAACTGTTCATATTTTAACATAAATTCCATAATGTTTCACTTAAAAGAAGGAAATATGAGCAAATCGTTAATTTAAGTCATCAGCTTAGTTCCTAAGAAAACTGGTCCAAACTGATTCTATTTTTAACTGATAAAGGATTACATAGATATGAGAAGGTAAACAAAAATGAGAGTCAAAACTTACATTTTTTAGGTTTTGAAAAAGTCTTTAATAGATGACTTACATTCCTTATTTAATAATGATAAAAGAAAACTAGATCGGATACTCAAGAGTGTACTGTACATTGGAAATTCAGTTGAAGGAATTATTCTAGCTTCCTGTCCCGCCTTGTGGAACATGTAGGATGAGATCTCTATAAAAAAAAGGGATCGATTCTTTAACATTTCTTCATTTGTAACCAGGAGTAAATAAAATGCATAAGCACGTTAATTTTTAAAAATATCTTCTGTTAGGAAATTGTAGCTGGAGTGCAGAAGGGGATAGCAATTTTCTCAAAGGAAAAAAATTGCAAAATTCAAGTCAGTTTTCTGTTCAGAAAAGAAATTTCTTGCAAGACTTCTGACAAATATTTGCCTTTTTAAATGGATTGCATCGTATAATACCGTTGGTTAGGAATAATATAGTTGGTTAGGAATTTTATACAGGATTCTAACTGTGAATAAAATCCCATGATTCTGTACAAAGTATATGCACCTATTTTGTTGATTATTCGTAAGAGGAGTAGGCAGGCTTTTTAATGGTATGTGCTACTTCTAATTTTTTCAAGGTGTTGAGGTCATCCCAGTGGTGTAAGTGAAATGAGCTAAAAAAAGAGCAATTTAAAGCACTATTTAAAATAACAATAATAAATCCATGATATGTACTTACCTACATAACTACAAAAATATTAATAATAGTCATAAATATAATAATATCAGACGAAGCACTTAATATCAATCAATTCAAAATACATTAGAAAATAAATCATTTTTACCTAAAGGTATCTCTCGTAGATAAAGTTAGTAGAAGAATAGTCTGCATACTGTCCAAAAATCTTGAATATTTCGATGTATAATTATAACAATAAAAAAATTAACAATAAATATTTTTTATTCGGTTACTTCAAAGTTGTGACTCTTTTATCAAGTTTTTACAGTCGCGCTCTTATATGAAAAAAAAGTTTAAGGAGGATATTATAATACAACAAAAAAAAATCAAAATTAAAAGCAAATATTCTATAAAAATATTAAATTATTATAAAGAATTCCAGTTAGAAATTCTTTTATACTGATATTAGAATTATAGCAATATTAGTTGATAAGGAAGTGTTTATAGAAAATCAAAAACTTAAAACATTTGTAAATACCATTTTTCTCATTTTAAAGTAATATTATTTTTTTATTTGTAAACATTACCATCTGTAAAACACGAATTTAAATTAATTGACAAAATACCCTGAATTCGTAATATGGCTATTCCTACTTGATTTTAAATAAGAACTTAAGTATGATAGCATTTTTAACATTTTTCATTTTTTAAACAACTTATGACAACAGGGTAAGGGAATCTCAAATGTTCAATTTAATGACTTTATTCAATTACTTCTATCATTTTATTACTTTAAAATCGCATATCTGGATGCCATTGGATAGTTTAAAAGAAATTAAACGCTTTATCTTAATTATATTCTTAGCCGAATTTGAAGATGAAATATTTTTCAATGAAGATTTTTTCACAAAATTGCATCAAGCTCTTTAATTCAACTTTAATTGCATCGACTCCTTAATTCAACACAATAATCATATTGTGTTATTCTCACTTTGTGTTGAGAACAACACAATATGATTATTCTTGTAGATTACATCTGAGAATCTTATTTTACTTCTATATTTTACTTTCAACTAAATTCAACAGAACGTTAAAAAAATTATTTTAGAAGCAAGCATCGAATACACTTTACGAAACCCTTTAATTTCATGTCAGTTTCAATTTTAAAGTTTTTGATTATCAATTCATTATGCTTTCTAGTTGTAATTTTTTTTTTACTTAGAAGGAAATAAGTATACTATATATTAAAACTAATAATTTGCGTAGGCTTAAGCTAGCATCCAGACAATTTATTTACAAATTTTGGAGTGACTTTTGGTAGAAAATGTAAGGCACTTACCATCCCTAAAGGTTATGATTAGACATCAATTTATATTTTATGAGAAAATTAGGAAATAGGCACCTAACCATGTTTTAAAAACGACTAATTCTATAAAATTAATTCTTTCAAATCTATAATTCTTGTTCTATATACAGTTTCAAAACTTAATATTTTTGAATATTTTCAGCAATGTGAATTTTATTCAAAATCAGTTGATAATTATGAATTATTGGGTTGTTCGGAAAGTCATTTCGTATTTTTTTGTAAAAATGAAAAGAAATTTTCGTTTAATGAATAAATTATTTATTAAATTATAAAATTGCCATTCTGGTCTAATACCTTTTGGTAGTAACATGATTACACGCTCATAAAAGTTTTGGTCTTTGCTGTAAAAAAAACTGATCGAGGTGGTTTTTGGCCTCCTCATTTGAAGGAAAAATTTTGCAAATCAGTTCTGGTACTGATGTACTGTTAACACATCTTCTCCACACATATTGGCTAATTTATTTCTGGCTTGAACAGCATTTTTACCTTTTATAGCAAAAAAGAAAAAAATGACGAAAATGCTGTTTATTGCTCTCCATATTTAAAAGGGCACCATCCAAAAACTACTGCGAAGAATCAGCTGCACTTTTTCACACTCAAGCCTTGCTATATCAGCTCTTAAAACATAAAATGATTTTGCGGTTTAAGTATGAAATTGGGTGCGAAAAATGCAATTAAATCCTTTGTCAGGAAAAAACGAAATTACTTTCCGAACAACCTAATATATTTAGTGTAACTTGAGTAAATAAATGATCCGATGAATTACGAATTTTAAATTTTTACAAAGATCCTCTGCCCTACGATTCCTATTTAATAAAATATTCTTATTCTTAAAAAGTTATTACTTTAATGAAAAAGACTTGTACTCTAATTAATCAAATCAATCACTAAATTGACTGTTTTATGAAAATTTGAATATAACTATTCTATGAAAAAAAGCAAGATTTTAGATTTTCTCCATTTTTAAGAAAAATACGCCAATCAATGCTCGAAATTTTTCCAAAACTGATTGGTCTAATATAAGGAAAATGTGACAAATAAAGATTTTATGAGGAAATAGTTTACAATGATAAAATAAAAAAAAATTTGAATTGCAGTTATATAACTAAATTATAAGAATATTTGAAAAGTGTTTGGAACTTTATTTTGAACTAGCAAAAAGAATTTATTTTTCCCCTTTTACAAATAAAAATGCGGCTGAGTCTTTTTTTGCACCTTCGTTACTGTTTTTGAAATAACATCAAACAATCGGGACTAACAAATATATATATATGCTGAAAAAATTGCATTCCAGTTAACGGATAATCTTTCCAAACTTCATTCTGCAATATTAGAAAAGAGAGTGAGAAGATAGAACTTAGGGAAACGAAGTAGTTTCCATATCCAAATTGAAACACATAAAATGTGGAAATACAGTACGAAAAGAAAGTGGAAGAACACTACATATTTTTTGAAAAATCAGAAATCTTTTTTTTAACTGAAAGTATTTTTATAAGAAAATATCAGTTTCATTACCATGATATCTATATGAATAAAAATTATTAGTGTATGTGTGCGTATTGTGAGTATTGGCGCTCTAAAGGACAGATTTTTTAAACCTACTGGTTAACAAATTGGAATATACATGCTTTGAAAGGTAAGAATATGTACCTAAGAACGATTTTTTAAAAATTTTAATTAACTAAAAGTTAAGCAGAAACTTTTATCCACAATAATTTCGAAAATATTATCGCACAATACATTTTTATGAGATTCAAATTTTTTAAAAAAGGGCTTTTCATGATACAGTTTCAGTAATCTTGAGAATATTTAGTAAATTACAAAATTTTGGCAATTTCTCAAACACACACACACAGGGAGAGAAGGTGTTGCCGGATTCGACCAACAAATTCCGAGAGTTGATTGTAGCCATCAAGAGGATAAAGAATCACTATACAATATAGGACCAGAAACAACGTTTAATTGGTGAAAATCACAAAAATATAGAGTCGGATACCTGTTGGAAATTGCAAAAAATTTACTAAAGAGAGTTTCAACTATGAATTTTTTTTAATGACAGCACATTCTTAAAAGTTATTTTCATGTCGGTAACATGCGGATTTGATGATCTAGGGAGTAACAAGTTACTGAAAACGAAATGTAGTTTAGAACCCATATTTGCAAAAATATTAAAACTTGAAGTAATTTAACAGCTTGGAAATGTAAGAAATTTCCTATTCTATCGATTGATATACGTGTGTAGGGTGAAAACAGGGGATTTAAAAGATATTCAAGAAAAAACTTGAAAAGAAATCAGAAAATATCGCTGCAATATCAGTACCGATGTTCGTAGAAAGCGTAGTAAAATTCATAAGACAAAGTAAATGAATTAAGTAAATGAAAAAATAATAGAAAACATAGGGTCACGGGTATCGTTTTTCAATGAAAATCGCAAATTGGGCGGAGTTCGCTTCCTGGATACCTCATGCCGCACAGCAAGATGCATACTTTTCTGCTAGAGATTTATTCTCAGATGAAGCGTGCTTTACAAGATAAAGCGTCTTCAACAACAGTAATGCGAATATTTGGTCCTTCAAAAATCCCACTTCATAATCTCGTCACACAAATTCGATATTAACATTTGGATAGAATCATCTATTTTGATCTATCTTCCGTCCGAACCCTTCAGCGGCAAAAAAAAAACACCTTTATTTTCTTCCAGCTCGTTCCACCGGATTTACTACAAAGATACCCGACAATTGTAAACCAATAAATTTTATGCATGATTGAGCACCAGAACATTTTTGTTCATTCGTGAAATCTGATTTGTAGTTTGCGAATGAAGTATAACGATCATCAGATATACAATACTCATTAATGAATATTTGCTCGCTGCTTTTTTTCTTCTCGGACTAGTGAAAAACTTATATACGAAACGGCTTCTCCTCGATTACTTTGTTCCTAATCCACGCATTCATCGATCCATTCTCTTCTCCAGACTCATTGTCTTTACGACGTCTGTTTTTGCAATTTTCATTGAATAATCGTTACCTGCGACCCTATGTTTTCTTGTAATTTTTCCTTTTCTTAATGCCTATTATCATTGTTCTGAATTTGACTTTCGAATTTGACAACTGTTTCTGTGAACATCGGTATTGATGTTGCAGCAATGTTTTCTGGTTCCCATTTTACTTTTTCTGGAATACCTTTAGAACTCTCACACTACGTGTTTATATCAAATTACAGAATATAAAATTCCTTAAATTTCAAAGATTTTAGATTTCTTTAAGTTTTGATATTTTCGCAAACCGGGGTTCTAAACTACTTTTCGTTTTGGTAACTTACGATTCCCTAGATCCTCAAATCCACAGCCGGCGTCCTGGCATAGGGGTAGCGTGTCTTCCCCGTGATCTGGACTTCCCTGGCTCGAGTCCCGGTTCGGGCATGGTTGTTCTGTGTTCTATCTGTGAGATGTATGAATGTGCTCCCCTGTAAAAAGGGGTTGTGCTAACGAATGTGTGTGTTACCTTCATTTGAGCTAGAAGTCAGATTTCTGCCCTCTGGGCGCTCAGGGGTCTTTATTCTCAGAAGCTACTGCACCCCCTTTCCGTGGAGACATGGGCACGACATCATTATCAAATCCACATGTTACCAGCATGAAGAAAAAAAAATTAAGAATGTGTTTTCATTAAAAAAAATTCGTAGTTGAAATATGTATTTCCGAAAAACCTTCATTCATAGTTTCAGTAAAAGGTTTTTGTTTTAAATGAAGACTAATACCTCTTTTTCAAATTAAAGTTTAAATGTTAGGCAAGATGACAGAAAATTTGGGAAAGGCATTGTGAAATGAACAGAATGGTGTAAGGATTCCGATATAGTGAAGAATATATGACTATCAAAACCTGAAGCTCAAAAATGTTTTGTTGACTTGAGATTAAGTCTAAACTACGGGAAATATGTAATAGAAATTTTAAGTAATCTTTAACTGCAGCAAACTAGTAGGTATATACACTGAAGTGACAAAAGTCATGGGATGACTGTTAATATCGTGTCGGTCCTCCTTTTGCCCGGCGAAGTGCAACAACTCGACGTGTCATGGAGTCCACAAGTCGTTGGAAGTCCTCAGCAGGAATATTGAGCCATGCTGTCTGTATAGACGTCCATAATTGTGATAGTGTGGATGGTACAGGAGTTTGGGCACGAACGGACCTTCCGATGATGTCCCATAAATGCTCGATGGGATTCATATCGGGTGATCTACGTGGCCAGATCATGCGCTGGAATTGTCCGGAATGTTCTTCAAACCAATCGGGAACAGTTCTGGCCCGGTGATATGGCGCATTGTCATCCATAAAAATCCCATCGTTGTGTGGGTACGTGAAGTTCATGCAAGTGATCTGCAAGCAGCTGAACATAACCATTTCCAGTCAATGATCGGTTCAGTTGCACCAGAGGACCGAGTCCATGCCATGTAAAAACAGCCCACACCATTATGCAGCCACCACCAGCTTGAACAGTGCCTTGCTGACAGTTTGGGTCCATGGCTTCGTGGGGTCTGCGCCACACTCGAACTCTACCATCAGCTCGTAACAACTGAAATTGTGACTCAACTGACCACGCCACGGTTTTCCACTGGTCTAGGGACCAGTCGATATGCTCACGAGCCCAAGAGAGTCGCTGCAGGCGATGTCGTGCTGTCAGTAAAGGCAATCGAGTCGGTCTTCTGCTGTCATAGGCCTAGGAAGACAAATGTCGCCGCACAGTCCTATCGGGCACGTCCCTCGTACGTCCCACATTGATTCCTGCAGTTATTTGAAGAAGTGTTGCGTGTCTATTAACATTGACCATTCTACACAGACGTCGGCGGTCTCGGTCGTTAAGTGCAGGTGGTCACCCACTGCGCTGTCCATGATGGGATGTGATGCCTGAAATTTCATACTCTCGGCACAATCTTGATACTGTGGATCTCGGAATGTTGAATTCACTAACGATATTCGCAATGGAATGACCCATGCGTCTAGCTCCAACTAACATTCCACGTTCAAAGTCTGTTAATTCTCGTCGTGCCGCCATAAATCACGAAAAACCTGTTCACATGAATAACTTGAACACAAATGAAAGCTCTGGAAAACGTACTGCGCATTTATACTTTTTCGCTGCGATACTACTGCCATCTGTATATTTGCATATTGCTATCCCATGACTTTTGTCACTTTAGTGTATATATATGAACAAAAGATAACGTTTCGCTTATGTGATTTAGTTATTTATTAACTCTATAAATACAGATATACAGTGTTATTGATTAACTTTTAATCCTGCTTGAAATACATTCTAAGAAACATAAAACCCTCGAATGAATTCGTAGATAAGTCATATTGATCAAGGGGGCGTGAAGATTGGGGGAGATGAATTTTTTATTTCCCCATAATAAATCAAATGAGCTTATTTAGAGTTTCATATCGATGAACAATGTTTATACTTAAAGTTATTTGATAGGCATATGTAAGTGATAACAATTGACTTCGATAGGAGCTGAAAAATGATTTCCAACTCCTAATTTGGATTGTTTTTAATATTAGCACTTTTTTTTAAAAAGTGAAACAAAACTTTTTTCTTTATTTCATTTAAATATATTGAAATAGTTTAAAGGTCCATAGACTAAAGTTGAAGAACTTGAATAAAAGTATTGAAATAAAAATAAAGAATGAGATAGTTTTGTTGGAAGCGTTATGTATAAGCGATTAGCATAAAAATACAAAACCTATTCGTGTTGAGTTCAATTGAATGTATTTTATTAAAATCATTGTTTTGGATGCGACATTGTGAGTGTGTTTGTTTTATTTCTTCAGTAAAACAGGAGAAACGTGTATCAGCTTTCTCTCCTTAGGTGAAAAATTGTAGATAAATCTAAAAAAAATTCATCTCACCTACTAATGTAAAAAGAAGTTAAGAAAAAAGATTAACGGAATGGAAGAATTGCCATTTAAAAAAAGATCCACAACTTGTACACAATCAATACATCTCAGTATTCCAGACTATTCTATGTGGTTTTTTCTCCTTTTAATGTAAAAGAAATTATTTTCTAAAATGATTTTTTTCTTTAAAATATACAGAATCTTGACTCTCGGGAATACACTTGAAATTTTCCAAGTATTTGTTTCTTGAATAGTAGAATTTTTCTTTAAATGCGATTAAATACGGCTGGAAAGATTTAATTCAAATTTTCGTGTCCAAAGAAAATATTGATTGTAAAACTAACTATTGCATTAATCAATCTTACCTAGCGAAAAATAAGTGGTTATTCAAATTTCGAATTCTATTTTGTAATATTCATTATTTGAGGAATAATTTTCTATATATCTGTATATTTTGAGAGAAAACATCAATTTTGTCATTTCATTGCCTTTTTAAATGAAGTCATTTTAAAACTTTTGTTAATTTGGCAGTTCTTTGGTCTGCCGAATTACTGAGAGTATATTGCATTAAAAATAATGAAAAAAAGACTAGTGTTATAGCTTTGATTAAGTATTGGTACTTGATTAACAACTGAATTAATTGATTTATAATTGAATTGATTGATTTAAAATTAATTAATAATTGAATTAAAGAACTAATTTGCTAGAACATTAATCAAATATTGATTATATAAATCCATCCCATGCTGTTAATACACAAGTACTGAAATATATTTAAAAAGAATATTATATTTTTGCTATTACTAATGGCACTTTACAAGCCTGATGACAGTCATATGTCACGATTTATGCTGAAATGAGTTATTTCAGTAGCGCCAACCAGAGTTAAGAGTAAAACTTAGGTACTTCATGCTTCACATGTACACATGGGTTGTGCATGTTCATTTGCAGAACCCATTTTTAGAGGGAGGGCCCATTCACACACCTCACAGACAGAACACAGAAGAAAAGCAACCATGTCCGAAGTGGGATTCGAACCCTGACTCCAACAACAAGGATAAGACACGCAACCCATATGGTAAAACGGCGGCGAAATAAAAAATGGTGGTATAAATGTACTCAGAAAATAATCGAAATTTCGAAGGTCTCTAAAATTGCGGACTCCTAAGGAGTTGCTTACTTCGCCTATTTGATAATCCGACCTAAATCTTTTTTTCGGCAATAATATTTTATGTCAGTTTTTGTTACTTAGTTATTATGCAGAAAACGACTTGGTTTATAGAGAAAGAAGAAAAAAAAAAAAAAAAACGCGCTTTTTTCATTTGGACAATATTTTAACACACCGTTCATTGTTTAGCTCGATTTTTTCTCCGAGTATTGAGTATACATCGCAGAGCATTAGCTGTATTCATATGATGTCATCCCATGTAATTTCTTTTTAAAATCAGGTCCATTATGCTAAAATGAACGAGGTTTGTGACCATACGTGCTGTCAAAAAAAAAAAAAAAACTAATTGGTCTGATGGAATTTCCAAAAAATAACAAGAAGCCCTGATTTGAAAACAGAAAACTATTAAGGAGATTATAGAGATTAAAAACGGTTATAATACCAAAATTGATAAGAATAAAATAAAATAAAAATAAAAGTCTTAAAGCATTAATTCAGTTATTTCCCAGCCAAACCTCACATAACCTATCTCGAATCCGCATCCAATTTCCGCTTCAAACAATTTAAAATTCACCTAAATTTTCTTTTCAAATATAATTATAAAATTTAATCTACTTCATAATAATGCATTCTATCAACGTTTCATTTCCGTATAGGTGTGTTTGCTTAAAAAAATAATTTCGAAATGCCAGTCGTACTCCCGAACTAGTGACATTTAAAATTCAGACGATAAGTGTCCGTTAGAGGGTATGTAAACACGAAACAAAGAAAGGCCACAATATTATATAAATATAAGCCATAAGAGTTAGTTAAAAAACAATAATTAAAAGGTCCTTTGAAGTTCGCCGGCGATCTTAGTCGAGGCAATTCTTTTCCCAGAACGAAACAGAGTGAGGGGCTGAGTCAGGAAACGAATGCCCATCAACAAGTGGATCTAAAAATAGAACGTTTCTCTTCCGCGAGGCCTGCCGGGACGGAAAAATCGGTCAGTTAACTGTTATGAGTCAGTCAAACTGTAGCTTAGTCCAATTTAGAACTCATCCAATTCATTTAGATGTAAACGGTTCCAGTGAATCAATCTACTTTCTTCAAAACAATGATTTTTTTCGCCTTCAAAAAAGTGATATATTTGTAAAAGTTGCTACGAATGTGTAAAAGTTTGAAGGGCTTTAAAAATAACATACTTTTTTTTACATTGAGCAGGTTCTAGCGTGAAAAAAAATCAGATAAAAGGTATTAAGTTGTACAGTTTCAAATAATGAATCATTCTCTAAAAGGAATGCTAAATGAAAATATGAATTCATTACAATTAAGCTAAGAGTTAAAAAAAAAGTCATTTAACATGTTTTT
Source organism: Argiope trifasciata (assembly GCA_026543055.1). NCBI lineage: Eukaryota > Metazoa > Arthropoda > Arachnida > Araneae > Araneidae > Argiope > Argiope trifasciata. Next base: position 12,168 of record JAPMOQ010065834.1, read on the forward strand.
AAAGAAAATCTCTAATTTATTAAAAAGTATTTACACAATACACTATCATCATCATTTGCTTCTCTTTTATTATCTTATCATGAACAGTTAAGATAATACAGATGATAATACAAAATGATAATACAGATTAATAAGCGCACGAATGGAACAGCCTATAAAGGAATGGCGCATGCGTGTATAAACTATTTTTTTCCTCATACTATGAAAAAAAGTAAATTAGGAAATCCCTTATTTAATAGAATGTTTTCAGTAATTTCATAAAATAACTGAATTATGCAATTCACGAGCAATATACTAAAAAAGAAAGAAAAACAAAGGCGAAACATTTTTTGGCTAGCTAATAAAGGGAAACAAATGGAAACAATATTGATCGTTTTAACTTTATATATTTCTTATTATATGCCTTTGTTTAACTTTTTCTGTGCAGATTTATTCAATAGCGATGTGCGAAATTCATTAATTATTTGTGACGCGTTTATCTTACAATGGGATTTTGCGTGTTATCATTATTATTTTATAATTCAATGTGGGTATATTAAAGTGGCTTATTTATTATTCACTTTCTGGAATAATAGTTTAAAAGAAATTATGGTCGTCGTCAATAAATTCTAACTCGAAATTTTGACGCATCTTCTCGTTTTAGACCTCCATGAGTTCCAAAGACACATTTTTAGTAAATGCTCGCCCGTCTGTATGTTTGTCGGTGACAAACATACCTCAAAACCGATTGAAGTTAGAGATTTCATTTACGGTTTTTGCACCAAATTTGCGGTTTGCTATCAAATTTTAAAACGAAGAAAGCTACACAGATAAGATTTGGTTCATGGATTTTATATTTATAGTAAAGACACCTTTCACATTTTGATCTACAATCAACAGCGGGTTAACCATCTGTCGGTTTGTACTTTCGAAAACATGTAAACGCAATACCGTAAAAGCTCTTTATTCGCGGGGTATATGTTCCATAAATATGCCG
>JAPMOQ010065844.1:0-38015 GCA_026543055.1 Argiope trifasciata
CTTTCTCTTATTTCTTGTATAAAAAACGAAAAATCGATGGGCAGTTTTCTTCTTCTGCTATGGCAATTCAAAAATTGAATCTGGTCCAACAACAACAGCAACAAAATTCTTTTCTCCTATTTCACTAGTTACACAAAGACGATTGACCGAAGAGGGTAAATCCGATACCCTTTACACGGAATAGCTTTCAGTATTCTTTATATGTCATTCTTTTTTTTCCTTTTGGAAGATTACAAATCAGAGGTAGTTATTGAACTGGACAGTAAACTATTGTATATTATAAAAGTATTTCTATTTTTACACGTACTGTTCTAAAATTTTATTTGTCTTTTATATGAGTGGCTAATGCTTTTCTTCTCTTAATGATTTACTTTTGGTATATTAATTACTTTTGTGAATTTAATTCTTTCATATTATTTTGTATAAAATGACTCAATTAAAAAACAAGTATGCATCTGTAAGAAATATTGCGATATTAATCTAACCATATCATAATAAAATTGCTTGCTTTTTAAATTGATAATGCTCTTGATCTGCAATACTTTCTCGAAACTGGGAGTGTCAATAATTTCTTATTGAAAGCGAATTCTGAGTTTAAAAGATATATATATTTCGATTCTTTCAACTACAAATTGTTTTCATTTGGTGATTATTAATCTTGGGACATATTGCTTTTAATATATGAGTGCTATTAATGAAACTAAGTTCAATTTTATCACTTAGTTTTATACGAGTCGTATATTTAGAACGGAATTAAAAATGTCTAAGAATTTCAAATTATACTTAGAGGTAAAATCGCATCAACTTAACTATTTTCGAAACTTACAGTATATATAATTAGTTACCCTTATTTAAAAAATAAAGTAATTTTTGAAGCAATTTTGTAATAATATTTCTAATTTGCCAAGATTATAAAAAGAAACAAAAAGCAAATAAAATAATAAATAGATAACAAAAGCCAAATTGTTCTGAAGTGTATCATTTCAAAGCAATACATCTCATTATTTCATTGATATATTTTGTTTTAATTTAATGGATGACACATTTTTATAGTTCTCGAGTTCGAGAATATATTCTGTCTCAGTCGCGCCTTAAACAATTAATTATCTTGGCTCTATCTTTTTACTCTCTGTAAGAGGCATCTGCAAGAATAAATCTAATTTGGAATACGTCCACAAGTTCTAGGAAATCGAATTATGAGCAGCTCATTTAATCAAATTCATATCTACGCTTGCTAAAGATTGCAAATTAGTTACTTTTTCTTCCAATTAATTTGTGAAGAAACTTATTTCTGTTCCTTTACCTTAATTTCTGAGTAGCCATATGTGTTCATGGATATTTTATCTTATGCTCAGTCGATGGAAAAACAATTAAGTATTCTTTTACAGAATTGTCTTTCTTCATATTATATAATAACCTTGCGAGGTTTAAGCATTGGGGATTATTTTATTCTCAGACAGCATCAACTTAATTAGAAACATTTCCCAAAATATCTATTGTTTAAAATTATAAAAAAAATGTCCCCATGTATTTCATGAAATATACTGAATATTAATTCAGATAATTTAAAGTGAGTATGATTTAAAAATTCATATTTATGTATTAAGCATAAATACACTGGAAGTATGCAATTACTCAGGAAACTTCTTCAAATAATTTCTTCTTCACAGTTTGAAATTTTAGATAGTTCTGAATATAAACAATTATGTCATTCCAAACATAATTTTGATTCACTTAGAAGCAATTTTATTATATATGGCAGAAAAATACTTTTTATGAAAACGACACAATGTTTATTAAATATACATATCATCTCTTGCGATTTTGAACATCATTTTAAGCCAAGATATTTACCTTTTCCTCCAAATATACCTTCAACGATTTTTTTAATAAAGGGAGGGGGGAATATTTTCAAAATTTTGAATGCCTTCTCGATTATTTCTTCCTTTTCTGAATATCAATTGAGATGATTGATCAAAAGATTGAACATATGAAATATAACTAAGCTTGCTTGACATTGTGGAATTTTATGTTCCCAAATCACCACAAATAAATATGATACAGTGCTAGAATGACGTTTCCTAATATTGAAGCAAACTATTTATAAAATTCAAGGGATAAACTGATATAATAATAAAAAGTTTGTTATGTTTGTTCTTATTTTAATTGTATGTGATTTTTTCTAAGTAATTTGTTTCATTCATATACCTTATTTAGTAAATTTTCTTCAAACTAAAATAAAATTTGGCATTTTTTTGCTAAAGCAAAAAGAAAATTGAAACAAAATTTTCTAAGAATTTAATCCCATCCGCTCGAAATTTTAAAAGAAAATTTAAATCAATTCACTTTAACTTTTAGGGGAGAATTTAAAAGATTCTGCTCTAAATTTTAAAAGAAAATTACTGAAATGTTCTTTATTTTCATTATGAATTTCATTAAATTTTTTCTCCTTTTCAATTTTTATTACTCTTATTCTTTGAATTTATATATTAAAAAATAAACTTAAAGACCGTTTCTAGAGTTTGAATCTTAATTTCATAAATATAAATATAAATTTTTAAAAAAACATTAAACTATCTATTAGGCAAAATAGCTATTAAAATATGTAATTATTTTTTCTTGCAAACATTAAAATATAGTTCCTAAAATTTATGTTTCTGAGATATTAATAAAAAGATTAAATTTATATTCATTACCTTTCAAGAAACAAATAGTAAATACTTTTTTACGTTAATGGATAATTTCGAGAATTATTTGAATGTTAACTTTATATAACTCATTTTTGAAAAGAAACTTACTTTTTATTCTATATTTGATATGAAAATTTCTGTAATTAAAATATGCATTAGTAAAAATTATTTAAGGATTTAATTAAAGCTACTAGTACTAAATATGTATGTGTTACTTTAGATATGTAATGGTAATACTTAATTAATAATGGTTAATGAATTCAAATTATTAAATTAATATACTATCTTATTTTTATAAATTTAATTATTAGTAAGTAGCATAGAAATGCATGTCTGTGAATATGTAAATAGATAGTTATTTACGTAAACATTTATTGAAATTTATCTTATACTTTTATTTGAGCTCTACAACGTATTAAAATTCGTATTTAAGCTATCTGTAGATAAAGCGAATAAATTTATAAATGTATATATTCCCATTATTAAAGAAAAATGTGAAATTTATGAGATTATAACTATATTTAACTATATTTCACCACTTCATTTATTAGATTAGTAATAACTATAATGAGCAAATTTTTTGTTATTATAGATATATTCCATGCGGATATAAAAGTATTAAAAGTGTTTATAAAATACAAATTATTGAACAGGAAGAAGTTGATTTCAAATTTCTATTTTTGATGAAAAACAACAAAAAGTAAGAAATAGGGTATAAATTTCATAACGGGAGTTCCATAATTTTATTTTCGATACTCGGATAATCTCATCAAAAATGGTGCGTTTATTTCCTCGAAAAATGACGATAGCTCAGAAAAAATATTTTGTGCTAGCAAAGTTTAAATTATATGTCATAGTTAAATTTGAATTTTGTCATAAATTCTATAAAGAACTATCTGATTATAAACTAAATAACAGTTGGTTCAAGAAATTCGTAGAAAACGATAATGTATGCGAAGTAAAAATAACAAGTCATATATAAAATGGAAGAGTTGAGCTAATTCGAACATTGCAAAGTTGAGCTAATTCGAACATTGCAAAGTTGAGCTAATTCGAACATTGCAAAGTTGAGCTAATTCGAACATTGTCAATGCGGGTACACAAAAGTCAACGTATATTTATCATCCAGGACTGTTACACTTGAAAATCTGTAAGTCACTTAATGTACAACAATGATTAAATAATTAAGACTTTGAAATTGTTAAGATACTGCCTTTTAATTCAATATTTGATATTGTATTTTGAATGCATTAAGGTAATTTAACATGGTTTTCGAAATATTGTATTATTCTAATCACCTTTATAGATAGATATATAAATCATCTCAAAGGAATTTGTTAGAAAATGAAGTGAATAAAATATACACAAAATGCATACTAAAATATAATATTAAAACTTAGATAAAATATTTTATAATACAAAATTAGTATCAATTTGTAAAATGAATTTATTAATCTCACAAAGCAATTTATTTAAAATTTTCACACATGGATAGTACATACAATATATTAATTCATAAATCATAATTTTATTTCTTTTTGAAAACAGGTATGCAAAATAAATTTGCAACTCTTTCAACAAAATTTTACATTTAATTAAAACAATTAAGGTGTTTTACGGAAATGTAAGAGTATCATATTTACTAAAAGGCAACAAAAAAACTTTATGCACATATAATTTTTTGCTGAACAGATATACAAGTCACCAAATTATAATTCTTTTAAACTAAGTAATTACTAAAATTTAGAAAAAAATAAATATTTTAATCTTTCCTTCAACATAGCATATCATTAAAACTTCGCAAACACAATATCCTTCTTAAGTGCATATGTAAAACTGTAATTAATTTGAGGAAATGATTAGCTCACTTTAATGTACTTTTCTTTCAATAAATTTAAAATAATTGTGGCACACCTAACTTTAATAGCACGTAAAAATAATTTAGAGCGAAGTGTGCGAATTTGTAGGTTGTTTAAAATGAAACACAACTTCTTTCCATACTATGTAACCAATTAAGCGATGTGTTCTTCGTTAGATTAATAGAAAAATGACTAATTAATATCTTTTTAAAATAACATTTTCAGGGCTTTTTAATTAATATAGCCTTCTCCTAGAAGTTATTCATCGATGAAATACTTATAAAAATGTTTGTTCTCTACAGCATTTTTAAGAAAGTAGAAAGTCCTGAAAAATTATTTTCACTCATCTTGTCAGCTAAATAAATAATTCTCCCAAGTAACTGATGTAAAAATATAAAAATAAAGAAAATGTTTTGCCATTAATTGTTACAATAGTATGGTAATTATAAAATTTCCCGCTCCAAATTTTTTGTTACTCACTGGAAAGATACGAGTTCTTTGAGTTTTTTTTATTTAAATTAAAAATTAAAAAGGGAAGCAAATTATACAAAGTGAATTAACTTTTTCCTTGATTTTACCTACCTATATTCATCTTTTATAGAGCTTAATTTCTTCAATCAGTAATAAAATTGCTCATATTTCATTGTTTACATATAATTAACAAACCAAATTTTCTTAGGAAAAGTGCATCTTAGTCTGGTTAAAAATAAATTTTTATATAGTTTATGGATATATTTGGATAATTTTTAGCAGTAGAATAATAAAACTTTTCGGAGAATAAATATGAGTTTACAACAAATCTTTCATAGAATAAAGGAATTTGTATAGAACTCAGATCAAACTCATATCAGATCTTTTTGAGTGTGCGTTATAATGAAAAACCCTTTATTTGTCAAGGATCTTTAAAATTATTATTTTAATAATTTTCATATTTTCATAAAATGACTCTTTTTCTAACAATATTCAAAAGAATTAAAGATAGTAGATCTGATATCAAGCAACAGTTAAGCAATCTGTTAAAGATAAAAAATAAAAATCTTTTGTTATTAACTAAAGTAATTTAATATTTTTAATGAATTAAAAGTACAATCTTCTAAACTAGACATATTTTGGATCAGAATTTAAATATGATGCCGAAATGAAATAAAAAATGTGTCATTAAAATAATAGGGCAAATCAAGATTTAAATATACAGAAATAATTTCAATTATTTTCTCAACGTTTCATAAAAAAGAATATACTTTTAATTTTCTGGCATCTTACTCTTAAGTAATATATCATTTTACTTGGTGTGGGACTAGCTGATTTTCTTTGCACGGATGAGTTAGATAGATTGAAAAAATACATATAAATATGTGCGAGGACTCAAATTTAATTAAAAGCTCACATGTCCAAAGGAAAAAATTGTTGTTTATTCCGAACATATATAAATTTACTTATAAAATAAGCATCAGTAACAAAGATTTAATAAAAACTTTATAAGATTCAGTTGTAAAATAAAGCAAATGTAAAATAATTTGACGAGAAACGCATCTAGATGAGAATCATACAAAATAAGCATTGGATAGATAAATTTAGTGTAGCTTTTTTGGTAACCGATTTTAAGAAATAAAAGAAAAAAATAATTTTTTGAGATGCGTTTACAAATTTATTAGAAATATAGAGTGGTTAGTATATATAGTTAGACAAAATAGAGTGGTATAATCTGAATTGATTTTTTTTTCTTTATTAATATATTTTTGTTTAAAACAGTAAATAATGTAAGAAATTGATACCATCATTTTATATTTAAAAACATAAATAGATATAAAAAATAAATTAATTAAAAGAAATAAATTGTACATCAAATATGTGCCTAAACATGTATTGAGTATCTAAACAAAATAATTATCTTATTTTTGCCTTTCCAAGTGACTATATAAGAGTATGAAAATATATATTTATATGAAATGAGGAGTTTAGTTAATAGCTAATAGTAAATGTATTTTTATATATTTATACTTATGATAAAGCTAAACGTGTGTGTATGTATGTTGACGCTCTACAGGCTAAGCCGTTGGACCAACAGCTACCAAATTTGGCAATGTATATTTAGGAGTTGGGAATGTGCACCTAAGAGTATTTTTTGGCATTTTTTATTATAATTAATTTTCATATCAAGTTAAAATTAGCTTTCTAATAGTTCCACTATTTTAACATATAACTAAAATTTCTGTTTTTAACGAATTTTAAAAGAAATATTTTAACCATATTTTTTAACTATATATCCCGGGCAAAACAATAAAATTTTACAACAATCGAAAAATGATAAAGAGCAAAGGGAAAAAATATATTTTTTTATACTACTGTCATCATATTGATAGAAGTTCAAATTAAAAATTAAATAAACTATAGCTACAAATTAAATCTAAAAAAATGTAACTTTCAACCCGGGATTAGATAAAATTAAATAAATATTGGAAATTATGTTTTCTAAAAAACTGCTATGCAGTGGTTTCTATGATCGTTTGCAAAATCTATATAGTTAATTCAATAAATCAGCCTTTTGTTTACGGTAAACATGATTGAATTTATACAGGATAAGCATTCAAATTTGGGCCAAATGGCTAGTTTGCAAATTATTAGTAACAGGCATACCTATTGTTTAGTACTGTTAATTTGGTCTAAATAATTACAATAATAATAATAATTACAATTTATGTAATTGGAATCAAAAAATGCATTGGTGAATAACTTTTAGATTTTTTCATAATTTGTTCTGTGAGTCATATTAAAAAAATATTTTTACTAATATTTTAAGCAAAAGTTGTTGCATCAATCAGTTTTTAAATCAACCATTAAAACGGACTGATTCATAAAAATCGGAATATTATTATTAAAAAGTGCTCTTTTGGATTTTTTCGTCCACCACCTTAAAAGTATATATCAATTTCAGACCAATAAATACCCAGAATACTTCAAGGCTGATAATCGAATTAAAATGTGTTTGCGTATATTAACGAATGTGTGCCTGTGTGTTCGTGTGTGTTAGTGTCTACAAACCATATCATATGATCTAGAGCTACCGCACTTGGTATGTACATATTTAATTTGTAGGATGAAAAAGTATATCTAGACGGAGGGATTTTTTTTAAACTTTAATCAATTAATTGAAACTCAATCAATTTTGAAAATTTAACTAAGATATTATGCTTAAATTCTTAAAAGTATTTAATTTTTGGAATGTATCTATTGACACCCATACTAATGTTTATTTATCTTATTTTAATGTGTGAATATTTTAATACAAAGAGGCACAATTAAGTATTTTTACCAAAACAAACATACTGCTGGTCATTTATTGATATCCCATATAAAGGCAGATTTTAAATTGGGAAATATAAATATCTAGAAAAAATGATATTGATTCATTCTAAATTATAATTAAAATATTTTTTGATGTTTCCTCAGTTTTTTTAAAGAAATAAATTTATAAATAATGGTGAATTGTTAATTTTTTTTACTTGTATCAGTACTAATTACGATATACATATTCTACTACAAACAAAATTTCATTTCTATTTTAAAAATTTCTGTAGTCGAAAAGAAGAACAAGAAGCGATACAAACTTGGTAGAAGAAGATGAAAATTGTAGAATCGGCAGCCTAGGATTTAAAGAGATTTTTTTTTAATTAGAATTTTCAGAGGAGTATAAAAAGGAAATCGAAAACATCTGTTGATATATTTCCCTTAATTAACCAACGATAAATAAATAAATAATTTTTTGAAAACCTCTTTTAGAGTTGTTTGCATCTCTGATCGGAAAGAAATAAATCTTCTCATGTACGAAAAAAAATGGCTTTCATAAGCATCAGTTTCAACGAATCTTTTAATTTGAAGTATAACGAAATTTTTAAAAAAGGATTGAAGAAAAATGACATTTTACCGTTACATTTTTTGTTTCTTTTTATTTTTAATATTTTATGTTGAAAGGAAACAACAAAAGAAGATATTAAGGATCTACTTACAAAAAAAATAGATAATATATTCTTTGAAAATTAATTTTAATACAATAATAAACTTACTTCATGCTAATCATACTGCATACTTTCAGTGTTAATTTTTGTTAATATTTTAATAATCATAGTAATTTTTTCACTCTAAAAATTTCAAATGGGTATTTTAAGGAAGAAGTGAAATCCATACGATTTTTTTTTCAAATGGGGAGAGGGTAAAATGTCTTATGATATTTTTTGAAATGCTAAATGATTAATTATGATAATTGTATAATGCATAGTTATCGAATACAGCGAGCAAAACTGTGTGAATAGTTTCGTGTTTCATAGATTCCTCTTCATTAATAAATAATTTTGAATTGTACATGAGCTTGTAAGGATAGAATTTCAAAATATATAAAAACATTCTTTCCATCAAGATAAAAGTCAAGAGTAGATTTTATTTATATTTAAAAAAAATCAGAAACCAAAATTTTATATGTTGCGGCACTAATTGAGTCCTACTAATTGTTATCGTAATGATGACAGAGGAGAGAGGAAAATTAAACTTAAGGACATTTTCCAAAGAGTTGTCGCAGACATACAGGAGCAAAATTAAAAGATATTCAAAAGTGTCTAGCTTCAAAGACTATAGCATAGTATTGAATCGTCTGCCTTTGTAATGAATTTAAAAAATAATAATTTTAAGTTAGAGCCGTGATATATAAATAAATAATGCATTTATTATTTACTCACCTCGAATTTTTTATACATGCAATATTAAAAATAATAAAAATTGTTGTTGTGAAATATCACCAAAAATATATTTAAAACACTTTATGAAAAATACTAGAACATTGGTGCACAAACAAAGTTGGAATCAAAGAAAAGCATTTGAGATTTAAAATAAAATTTAAAATATTATTGGATAAATAATATACCCCAAATATAATAAATAAAGATAAAATTATTTATATTTATTATAGAAGTGCATCAAAAAATTTAAATGTCTTTTTTTTACTGGGCACCAACTATTTCAGAATTATTGAATGCAAAATTTGTCTTTTTGGCATGGTTTAATAAGGTTTTGCTTCATATTTATATCTGCTGAAGACGCATTACGTAATGCATCAATAATATTCCTGCTATCATTATTTTAAAAATAGAAAAAATTAGGACATGAACCTGCAATTTATGTTCCAAAGCTATTGCGATTTTAGATGAGCCTCACCTAAAGCATAGGTTATGAACTCCTACTCGCTAAGCGAAATTTTCTTTAAATTAAATTTTTCCATAATTTTTCCATTTAAATTTATAAAATAGTATAATAGATTCATTTTGAAGAACTTCTGAAATATTAATTATTTAACATACAAATTTATTTCAAAGAAAATTGAATAAAGATAGGCTTTCTTTGGTTAAACTTCAAAATTTGAGAAAACTGATTATGATTCTTTTAGCATTCTCATATTTTACTTGAAGGTTCTTACTTTGTTTCGTCTCTGGCTTATTACATTCCTGATCAAATTTCTTTCGTAGCTTTTTATTGCTATACGGAATTCAGTTCAATTAACTCTTCAATAGTTCTAATCGATGTCATTCCTATCCATCTCTAGTCCCTTAATCTTGACCAAAGACAAAATCTCATAGATTAAATTTCCACATATACTTTCTCGAAGCTTTGGATTCGTGTTTAATTCGTCATTCCGACCGTTAACTCACGTCGTTTCCTCATCTCTCGTTCTGCAAAAAATCACTCATTAAGTGAATAATTTTTTTACGTTCTTGTATACGTAGTATAGAGAAAGTATTGTAATCGTCAAAAAACTTGTATTTGGGATTTACAATTAATCTCTACATTTTAGACCTTCCTAAAAAACACATTTATGAAAAATGTCTATCTGAGACAAAGATAATTTCACAGATTCTTTCTGTGACGATTACATATAGACGGATGAAATTTGTTATTTGTTTTTAACAACGAATTTGAGGATTTCTATCAAATTTTGAACACAATCCCTCCGTAGAAAATCTGCCTATCGAAGTGTTCGAATATAAGTTAATACCATATCCTAAAAATCGAAAGAGTTAGGTTGAAAAAATACTGTGTACAGACTTATTCACGATAATGTATGCAAACAAGATTGTCACCCTGTACTTTCAAAAACATGTAAATGTGATAGCTCAAAAATGTATTGCCTTTAATACATCAAATATGATAAATATGATTGAGACTGCAAATGTAGCTTTTTGCAATTTTTTTTTATTTGTTTCTATCGGTTGGAAAAAAAATGTGTCTAAGATACAAAAGCATTTTCGGGGTACTCTTAATCCCATACCAATTATCAATCGTAAAAATGTCCCAAGTAATATAGATAAATTCAGTATAAATGTTTTCATCCCCAAAACAGTCATATTTTGTAGCTAATACGTCAAAGTCATGCAAGACGTCCTCTGGGATAAAATCTTTAAAGAGAGTAGATTAGACATTTGAGATCATTGATTTGCTTTTTTTAAATTTTGTTTTGGTCATTATGCGAATCACTCTTTATTCGAGATATTTTTGCCGTTATGTTAAAAAGATAATCCAAATAGTTTGAATTATCTTTCTACTCCCAATAATGAAATTGTTATGTGAAATAAATTATTAACACCACCAATCCTTAAACCTCCTATCTCTTCTAAATGGATGGTTTATCTACGAAATCCATCAAGATTTTCCTCCTTCTCACTATACATCATTCGGTGGATAAAATCTTACAAACATCACTTCAGTTATCATGTTCTCAGGATAACATACAGGAAACATTACATACACACACTCATACATATGTGTTTAGTTTATTGTAAATTCAATATCTCTGCCTTCTAAAAACAATTATTTTTTAATCATACAACCGCATTCTTCAATTTAATTTTAACTGTTGAATTGTGCTACGTTTTTTTTTCAGTCTCACCCTATTGACAAGAAAACTGTTTTCTTTGTGAAAGTCCATTCTAAAACAATATAACTTCAAAATAATTTTACATGGTTTCGCTTTTATATATACTGTCTTCATTTTAAGGTTCGTTCTAAAACATAATGTTTCTAATGCATCTCAAAAACTGTATTTTTTTTCCTTAATCATGAAAATGAATAAAATAACGTTTCCGGGAACGTCCGGATGTGGTGTGTGTACAGAATATATGTTCGGGAAAGATCTGCTGGAAATTTCTCAAAATTATATTATGAGAAACTTTGCTTTAGGTGATTTCTCTTTAAGGTAATTACTAACTTTTTTCCTTAAAGTATTTCATGAGACTTGCAAAATCTTAAAATGTTTTTTTTTATTATTTCGAAAAAGCAGTAAACGATTTTAAATTAAATATTATTAAAATATTATCAATGCAACATTTTTGGTTTCCTATGGAATACAATACATTAATAAAGAATGACTCCAAATTGTTTAATATTAAATAAAAAAACGAGTTCATTCATTAAATATTGAAATGAAATTAAAATGAAATGTTTATAACATTAAATACTCTTAAATGCTTCATGCTCGTAAATTCTAACTTTTCAGCAACTTTTATGCTTACAAGCATAATGCATGGACGTAATTAAAATGTTACTACCCGCACAATCTGATATCACAACTAATTGCTTCAAAAAGGTTAAATTTAGTTCTTAGCCCATTCTTTGATAATATTTAAAATTTTACAGTTGAAATAAATTAAATAAATTTAAACCAAACTTTAAAATTCTTATTCGCAAATTCCTATAATTCCAAGCATCAAAAATTATTACACATTCATTTCATCAATTATACTAAGCTATTGAAACTTTGCATTACGTTTCAAATTTCAATCTATAAGTAATGGCATCTGTTCGGATATTGAAGAAATATGGCACACATCAAATAAACTGAAAATTATTTCAATCTATAAACAAATATATCTATCTGTCCGCAAATATTTCAGAAATATAGCGATATTAAATAACCCGAATTCTGAGGGTTTTGTTTTTAACCCATATATTTTACAGACGTTAATACACTTAGCCGGATTGATATCTTCCTTATTTCGGTAGTGTCTATGTATATGTCTGTGAATCTTCTTCAACTTTTAATGTTAGCAAATAGCTTAATAATAGTATCATTGATTATTTTAACCTATCTTTTATTCTGACATTTTTCCAACCAGTATAAGAAACCCAATATAGATAGATTTTATTGATTTCCTTTAAATTTTTAGGTGTTTCATTCTTCTATCAATAAAACGGATCTTTTTTTTTTTGCTTTTATTTCAATGGAAGGAAACTGCTTTTTTCCTTTCCTCAGAAATCCAACATATGTAAAGAAAGTTTTGTTGACAACTGATAATTAATGTCTATCTACATCATGAAACAACTGTAATTTATTCTAGACAAGCTGCTATTAAATGACTATTACAAATTCCTCGCTGTTTGAAACTATATTTACCTTTGAAAAAATATGTAACTATATTTTTTCTTATTGCAATTTAATCAGAGAAATAAAATTTGATGAATAATTCTGATAGTTTAAAATGCAATCTCAAATGTAATGACGATTTTGTTAAGCAGGAATGATCCAGTAAAGCCTTTCTCTCAGTTTTCACTCCACATTAACATAAGGATATCCATTAAGGTGTTAAACAATGATGCACGAAAGCAAAAGCACCGTTATTCAACCAAAATACTGACTAATTCGAGTCTTTTAAAACATGTAATAAGAACGATATTACTTTGCAACCGGTATATAAAACACTAAAGAGAAAATAGCTTTAAATATTTGCTACTAATTAAATTGAAAAGAAGGAAGAAAGACACTGCACAGAAAAAAAAAATGTCATTGTCCTTGATGAAACTTATGAAATTGCGTATTTTTAATTTATTATTAAAATATTTTCAATAGTTAAAATAGTTCAAAGCATGCAAATAAATACCCAGACATTAAAAATATTCTTATGATTTAAAAAATTTAAGAAAATGACAGTCACATAGATTTACATATATTTTAAGGTAATTTTGATAATTAAGGTAAGGTCTGAGATAATTTGAAGTATTATTATTTGTACTTTTATATAAATTAATTAATTATTGTTATAAAAGTTATTGTTATATATCATATATGTTTGTTGTTATTATTATATATTATTACATTTCATTTTAATAGAATATAATGAAGTAAATGAATGTTAATTATAGAAAATAAATTCAAATTTATGAAATAAAAAAAATATTTTTCATGTACACTTCCATTGAATCTTGTAGATAAATGATTTATTTATATCTACGACGATGTAATAATTAAGTATTTGCATTTCACAAAAGTAGTTAAATACGTTAATTTAAGATCGCTTTTTTGGTAAGATAACAAGCAAATATGTTAAATACCATTGAAATAAAGAATCAAATAACAAATATGCAGAAAGTATTGGAGAATATTCTCGTAAAAAAGAAAATGATTTTAGAATAGAAACGACATGTGACTACTTTAATTTTTGTAATTCTATTTATTTCTTAGATAATTATCTGGTATATAATTCGAAATCTTATTTAAAATAGCGGAAATTTAAATTCAAATATTCATAGAAAGCTGAATATATAAAAAATTTGTTGAATCTTATTTATATTTCTATACCTTATATCCAACATATCAAATTATACACAAAATAATTTCGTTTTTTTATATTTAAATTGGCTGGTTTAAATTATTAATTTGGTTTTTTTTTAAAAACTTACAAACAACTTACCAAAATAAATTGAAAAATCTTCAGATCTATTATTAACTTACATAGTTAGATTTTTTTTAAGGCAAGCACATCATATATAATGAATTGGTATAGAAATTGCTTATAAATATGAGTTTCTTTCATGTAGAATCATAAAGTAAACCAGTAATTACATCAGCAACTCTACTTCTCTTAACTCTCTTGTTACAAAAATATTTAAATTATAAAGAAAAAATATCACTTTTTTATTTTTTTTCAAATGAGTATACCATAATGAAACATATTATCCATCTAATTGGATTTTTTCTTAGTTAATAATTGATAAGTGGAGGCAATTAGATATTTTGAAGTTTTAACTTTTTCCATAAATTTTAGATAATTGTTAGTTTACCTTTTCTTAACAATGCGCAAAAAATATAAATATGTATAAAGAAAAAACTATGTTGAAAAATAAAAAAAAATCTTTTAATTTTTCACAATAATTAACTGCGAAAACAAGCAATACTAAAAGATGAATATTTAAATTTTAATTAGAAAACATTTTCAAGCATTTTTAATTAACATCTACTTGCCCTGAGTCCGATGAAACATTTTTCAAAATTATTTTCATGAAAAAATTATAAACAAAATATGTTGATATTATTCATCTAGGGAAAATGTCCAAATTATAAGGAATTAAAGTTTAATTCCTTTTTTATGCCATCATTTGTACGTATTTTGACATTATTTTATCTATTATATAAAAATTGACTGCATTTTAATGTGAACTAATAATCTAAATTTTCTATATGAATATTTTAAATTAATAATCATCTTATATATGGTATAAATCTATATTTTATATTCCATTATTTTCAATTAAATTTTGCTGAATCTTAATGGATTTCAGGAAATTCTTTTATAAAATGGTAATTCTTAAGGTTAATTGAGTATACGGAACATGAAAGTTACTTTTACAAATTACTTTACTTTGAAAATTACTTTTTTTTTAAAATCCTACTCCCCCGCAAAAAAATCTAAATATGTTTCATTTAATTGGTGGCGTTATGAAAATGCGTGATTTGTCATCCTAATAAAAATTCAATCTGCCCAAAAGCCATCCCTGTATACATATCTGACGACAAATTACACGTGTCGGATATTCATTTAATCGTATTGAATGAAACAGAGAGAAACTCAGTGATATACAGCTATCTCGAGATCACGACTTAATTTCGTCTTTAATAAGCGTTTGGGACAGTTCAGAATTGATAGATTTAAATTTTATAGAGCATTTTTCATGTAGATTAAAGCGAAGAAGTACCTAAAAATGTAGATCAAAGCGTCAAATTAAAACATTTTCGCATTTATCAAACAGAAGGATGACTGAGAAGTTATTAAAAAGAGAGAAAAGAAATCGCAATTAAATTGCAGAAATTATTTCACAATAGAAAGAAGATAAGAAAAGAGTTCATGTAGATCCTAAAATACTCATACTCACATGATAAAACCTTTTTATATATATTTTTATTATAGTAACATGATCTATTATGCTATTAAAGTTTGAGCAGTCTAATAATATTACGGTTATATTACAAGTTAAATTCATTGGATAATGTATTTGCCATTCTTAATTCTACTTCCTAATTTCTTGCATAAAAATACGCTGATGGCCAACTGTTTTTAATTCAGATAACAACAATAGGGGAAAAAATCAGACGATTAAATATTTTATGAAATATTGAAAATGGTTTTAATATGGTTACAAAACTTAAAATTAGGAGCACATTTCAAAAATAACGAAAGTTGAGATAAAAACTGATAGATATTATTTATTTAAACACTGACATGAATTAAATATATCGACATAGTTGATTCTAAAATGATATAAAATCCTTTTTGCATAATACTTTCGGTAATTTCCACAGGGGAAGGTCAGCAACAAATAACTAATTACATTTCTATTTAAAATATCCAAAAGTAGATCTCTCAGACATGCAAGCTTCCATACTCCAAATTATGCCTTTAAAATATTTGGTTGCACAAGGTCAAACTTTGGAGCTTCAATATGCAAAGACCTCTTCGTTTATTATTGCGCTTATTTTATATCATATACTTTTCCAGTTCTATTATCACCTTCGTGCTGGCATAGGAGAAGCTGTCATCTCAGTGATCTGGGAGTCTAGGTTCGGGCATGGTTGTTAGTGTGTTCTATCTGTGAGTAGTGTGAATGTACCCAACCCTCCAGTAACCAAGGGTTGTGCAAGTAAATGTCAAGCATGGAGTGGGTATGTCGTACTCTTGGCCTTAGTTGGCGCTACTGAAATACAAGGGAAGCTAATTTAGTCGTAAAATCGCTGTCAGCTTACTGTCAGAGGGCCTGTAAAGTGCCATAAGTAACGACAACAGTTTCCATAATTAATGCATATTAAGCAATTAATATAATAAGCAATTTTCTTGGAAGTAATCGAAAATTATCGCATAAAGGTGAGACTATTCCTAGTGAAATAGTTCTTTTATGATACATTCTTCAAGTCACATAAGTATGGAACGATTTTTATCTTTTAAGAAAACTTGTGTTTCCTTGTAGAGATCATGTAAATATAAATAAGACATAGAGCTTAGATTCTCAAATAAAAGTATCATTATGATTTATAGGATTAAAGAATGAACATATGATCTAAGAGAATAACATATATCCAAGGAGCAGATAATAGAAACATCCCATGGAAACTAAAATAGTAGTGGTACTAAATACGCCTCAGTGATAAAATTATTATAATGTAGATGCAAAAGTTGATATATTTTATTTTATATTGAAAAAAATATATATTGGTGTTACTTGTGTTGCATTCTATTTATAAAAAGAGTGTTGGGTACCATGTTTAAATAAATTGTAAGCAATATCTTGCTATATACAGATATTATTTTAGTCTTGGTTTTATTTTGGTTGATATGCCTAAAATTGATTTGAATTTAAATAATGCCATGTGTGGTAATTATAATTCAAAGACTAATTTCATATAAATTAGCACAACATATAAATCAGCACTTTTATTTCATTTCACCGCCTGATTGATTATTAATGGTGTCTTAGTCATTTGCAGATCAGTTCCTTCTACTTTTCAATACCATTAGATAATAGCTTAAATTAAATCGAAAATGACCTAAAAGATAGGAAACAGAAGTCACAATAATTATTGTTAACAATTATCAAAGTTCTAATATTGTTTTACATTATCAAAACCGTCTGCGTTACATTTTAAAAAGAATTAAAACATCTGAAGAAAATTTTGTACAGGAAGGAAAGTAAAATCACTAAAATGGAAAGACTTGGAATTTAAAAATATTTCTAGTAAAATAATTTTATCAGAAATTATTACAGAAGGGCATTAAATAGCAGTTATTTTCTAATTGATTGAATTTTTAAATTTATAAAAGTGAAAAAGTCACTTTTATACTTTGAAGGAATGACAGTATATATCATCCTTTTCTAAAGAATAACTGTACTGGCAAAGTTTGGTTTAAATAGATCAATTCGTTAAGGGAGAGATGGGAATATATTCATAATGACTTTTATTTATATTAAGGTAAGTAATGATTTGTAATAAGTTAAATTTTTTTTCATGGAATAAAATTAGATAAACGAAATAATATTTCCAAGAAAGGATTTTATTAACGAAACTAAAAGATTTTTAAGTTTTAATGTTGAAAGCTAACCTGTTATAATTCCCTTACAAAATATGCTCATATTAATGAAAACGTGATTTAAATAATATGAAATGTTAATATGAATTAATTAAACATTTATTTGACAGTTAATTTCAGCTAATAATAAAGATGAATGTTTGTACTTCTACAGGTAATATCACTGACTACAACTGTTAAATTTCATACATTTATTTGGGAAAGTAGGAATTGGCTCCTTGAAGCAAAAAGTTTATTGGACTTTTAATTGACTAAATGTTTAACTAAATTTTGGATTTTTCACCTTAAATTTTATGGTATAAAAGGATTATAATGCATCTTGAACTTTAAAAATTTATCATCATGTTAAAATTTTGTTGCCATGTTATTATTCAATTAATATTTAATTTTAAAGTCTATATTTAAAGTATTTATCAGTAATGTATTTAATTTCTCAGATGAATCTCAAATCATCATCATTTTATTGTAGTTACTAGTATTTAATCCTGAATTTTTTTCCATTGTTGATTATCAAGATAAGATACAAAAATTCGGTTTATTTTTCCGTGTTGAGTTGGTTTTTGAACAACTCATACCTTTTTTTTTAATTTAAGAAATTTTATTCCCCTTAAATTATGATTTAAACCAGAAAAAAGCTATGTTGAGGAATTGTTGAAGTTTGGTCGAAAGGAAACTATGCTCCTTCCTTTCATATAATTAGATGTATATATATACAGATAGAAAATTAAAGATCACAACAAACAAAACTATACAATATTTCAAATTTATTTGTTATTTATTATGAAATCCAAAAAATATTCTGAAATATCTAGTTACCATTATTATCATTACAGCAAGTATGATTGAAAATTTTGCCAATATTATTCCCGACAAAGTAACTGATTGCCGAAAATGGTGTTTTTAGTAATAATTGGATTAAACCTGTGCGAAACGCTCTAAATGTGGAACACAATAATCTTTGATTTTAAATTATTTTATAAAATCATTTGATTCGAATCTTTGAAAGTTCTGCAGTAAATGTTAATTTCAGGAATTTCAAATTTCTCTTTCCAATGTATGGAAAAACCTTATAAGAATAATCTCCCTCAGATACATCCATGTATAAGTATCTTCTGTTCAAAACCCAAATTTTTTGTATCCAAGTTAGCCACAGTGCAACCTACAAACGATACAATCAATTAATCATTATAAATTCCTTATATATTCAGCGAAACTTTAGAATTCACTTTGGAAAACAATATAAAAAATTTTTAAGCATTTTTTTAACATTTCATATCAACACGAGAAAAATTTTCTTTAAAACCAGTAACTGGTTTATCTCTCAAAAAATATTCTTATGTGTTTCTTTCTTGTAAACATCGCTGCATTTTTTTTTAATTAATAAAAGAAAATTCAATTCGTTTCGTATGCATAAGCAGCAAAACTTGAATTTATATTCCCAGATTTCGTTTCATTTTCAAACTTGAAAGACAGAATTTTTATTGAATCGGGGACAACTGAAGTCATGTGAAATTCTCGTGTCAACTTTCTTGAGATAAAAATCTACTTTGAAGAAGAAATAGTCTCTATCTTTCTGCAGAAGTATGAGAAATGGAATTTTCAAGTAATGTCTGCGGCTTTCTAGAATAAACTAGAAGTCTACTGAAATTTTTTTTGATGCGCATTGGGAAAATAAATAAAGATAATAAATAGGTTTTATATAAGTTTCTAACTGTTGAGGATTGTATTTAATAATAATCACTTTTCTGTGCTTAGGATTTAATATATGTATATATATATTTCTAGTTTGAAATTCGTCGAATTGTATGACTATAAAATTATAAAGGAAAAAATGTCCATAGTACGCTTAAATCCACATTTTTTGTGAAATTTAAATAAATTAATGGATTTAAATTTCTTTTAAGGATTTATGAAATTTTTTTGATGTAGTCTTCAGGATATTAATATATTGACAATGTGAGAGAAATCTTATAATGGACATTGATAGAAATAGATTTAAATGTTATCTATACTTATAATAAAGCTCAATGTGTGTGTGTGTGTGTGTTGGCGTTCTACAGGCCAGACCGTTGGACCTACAGCTACCAAATTTGGTACATGTATATCTTGGAGGTCGGGAATGTACACCTCGGAGCCCTTTTTTAAATTTTTTAATTAGAATTTGAATTAATTAAAATTTAAGCGAAATTTCGACGTTTTCCTGCTATACCTTCCGAACATATGATCGCACAAACATGATTTTTATAGTAATTTAAAGATAACAAAATTAGCTTTCTAACAGTATCAGTTTTTTAAATTTATAACGTAAGCTTCTATTTTTAACGAATTTTTAAAGAAATATTTTAACCATGTTTTTATCACGTGACTGGATAAAATAAAAGAATGCCGGAAGTTCGAATAAAAAAAACTATCTTCGCAAAATAAATCTAAAGAAATGCAACTTTTAACACGTAACTGGATAAAATATAAGAAATATAAAATGGGATATTTTCTAAAAAAATAAATATCGTTTGCATGATCGTTTGCATAACATGATCGTTTGCAATATCTAAATAATTAACTCAATAAATTATCTTTATATATACAGGATTGAATTTATACAGGATATGCATTCAAATTCCTTTCCAATGGCTAATTTGTAAAATATTATTAATAGGCATCTATATTGTTTAATACTATTAATTTGATCTAAATGAAGCAAATAATCACATTTTATGTAGTTTGAGTCAAACAATGCATTTATGAATAATGAGCTTGAGATTTCTTCTTACTTTGCTCTGTGAGCCATATTTTACAAAATATTTTGATTAATATTTTAAATAAAAGTTGCTACATCAATCAGTCTTCTAAATCAATCATTAAAACTGACTGATTTATAAAATTAAAGAATCTTACTAGGAAAACGCGTTCTTTTAGAACTTTCAGTCCATCACCTTAAAGAAAATATTAATTTCAGACCAATCAATGCCCGGAGTTAATTCAAGGCTAATGAATATGTGATTTAATTGAAAATTTTAGAACCCATTACTCATGGCGAACCAGCTGGTCGCCAAAGGCGGCTAGTTAATAATAAAATAAATATATTACAAAATATTCTCGGAAAGTGCACTGTTTTTAAAAATATTGCTACTTGTTGCTAAAACATCTGTTGTCGTTCGCCTTCTTGTATTGAACTCTAATTCATTCTAGTTCATATGATTATGACATTCACATATTGATAGAACGTGAAGAGAGAACAATCAGGACTCAACTCCAGATTGCGGAAATGTGCGCTACGCCTAGGCCAGGACACTGGAGAACACCTATTAATAGGAGAACTCTGAATTAACAAAAGTATTAATCATCTGATTAATTCTTTAAAATCATTACTTAGATAAGATGTTAGCATATATATATATATATATTAAGATTACAACTTAATTCTGCATATGTAATTAAATTTTAGTAAAATCCTTAATTGAGTAGAAATTAACTTTAACACTCCGTAGAATAATAATCTATCTTTAAAATTCAAATCATGAGGCATGTAACTTCTATAATACGTCACAATATCAGAGTAATTCAGAGTAATAAACATATGAAAATTTAAGGAGCTAAAATAAATTATTTCAGAAATTATTTATTTCTGAATTTTAACATTTGCTATAGGAAATATTTCACAATTTATATAATACCATAGGATTATACATTAACAATTAAGATTTGAAAATCAATGTAATGTACTTCAATGAGAAAATTAAAATAGAAGCTAAAACCAAAGCAATTTTTTACGCGCATCATTCTTTCACAGAAAAGAGCATCAGTTGTTATTCTAACAGTTTTAATTATTTTATAAAAATATTATATATATGATAGATGAATAATATAAACGTCAATGCATACTTTCAATACATAGCAAAAGAGTAATTTATATAAGTAGTCTGTTCATAGGCAAAGGCAGAGGAAACAGAAAAATTTATGTTTCAGATTTAAAATTATGGATCAGATTTAATCTACTCAATTAGGCTCCTGCTTGATTATTTCTGGATTTCTTCCTCCCGGAAAGATCTGGTGATGGAGAGCTAGAAATAGAATCATATACGTGTTGAATAATGTCTAGAAGAATATTGTGGTCTTTTTATGAAAATATTGTGAAAATTTTGGAAAGAAGATATATCGACGTAGAATATCAATTATAGATTAAACGCTCTATAATAAGCTATAACAATTTGATTGTACAGAAATCGAGCGACAATAAAATTCTAGTTGATGTTTCACTTCATCCTCGTGCTCATCAAATCAAGAGTGGAGGAATCAGAGAATTATCATCCTGAAAAATTTTAGGCCCCAATTACTATATTTTGCAAATATAGAAAAGAATACAAAAGGGGTACTTTCTGGTACTTAAAATTAGGAACTGAACGTCAAAAATATATTGGATATGTAAAAGTCACCCATACAATTACGTTCCTTATGAAACTGCTTAAGTAACTTCTAAAATAATTAATACTCCTATTAGTACTAAAATTCTACCTCAGATCAAGAAAAAGTAGATTTAGATGATTATGCAAAAGTAGACATTATATCTGAAAAATTCATAACTGTATTAATAATAAAAAAAGCGATTTTTTTTCATAAATTTTTCAGTTTCTATCAGCATATTTATTTCATTATATTTGCTAGGTAACTTTGATATATAACTGCATACTCGCTTAATATACAATAAAAAATTTAAATAAACAATTAATGCGAACAACCCCCCAAAAAATCATTTTTGTGTCTACAGGTATTTCCTCATTGCCACTTTTCTCTTTTTTGTGTGTGAGTGTGTGCGTGTTGAAAATTTAAATCACACCTTAATCAATTTCATATTTTCCATCTAACCACTGATCGACTTATTGAGATAATAATACTGTATCTTGAAAGAAGTTATAAAAGTCTTGAATTTTTTTATAAAAGTTTCCACCTGATTTAAAATTTCAGATTAGTGTTATATGCCCGGTTTCTCTATCCATAAAAGTCAGAACAACATGCAGCAGAATTTATGTGCATATAAATGGAATAAATTTTTCATCAGTGCAAAATATATTAAGGCTTAAAATTATTCTGATGTAGGTAGCTTTGAATAGAAAGTCTTGTAGTGTTAGTAGTAAATGATTGCATAACTCTGCATCTCAGCCATTTGCTGATAAACAATTCAATAAAAACCAAATTATTTAACATAATTAAAATTAAAAATTCAGATCCAAAATAAAAAACAAAAATGTTGACTAAAAAGTAAAATAAGAGACCAATACAATTCATATCTTCTTTTTTAAACCGACTTCACAGATATACACAGAAGAATAATGGGGATTAATATATCGATCACCATAGCCTTTATCATGGAATTCATATGCTTTATTTCAATCTTTTACAAGGCACAGAATATTTTTCAAACATTTTTTATCAGTACAGTAGAGAAAAGATGAACCTCATTTTTTGAAACAGTGAAAACAGTTATGTAGCAGAATAGAAAATTATCAAATTTCTATTCTTTGTTTATGCCTTTATTTGCTGTAAAATAAATTGATGGATGGTAAAATAAATTATTCTGAAGACGTTACTATTTTTTTAATAAATTAATGACTGAATTTATAGAGCAATGGTTTATTTTAGGATCACAAGATTGTAAAAATTGATGTAATTTGATTTTGATTATGCTTGAAAATAAATAATTTCTGAAGAATATGCAGACTGCTATTTCAAATTTCTGATACAAGAACTTTCTGCTGATAAGTACATACAGTGGGTAAAAAAAGTTTCCGTACGCAGATACGAATGCAAATCAAAGCTTAATTTGTCACACAAAATTCGTAATGATAAAAATGAAAACTTAAAAATGAGTTAAAACTAATATTAATTAATATTTATTCATGTTAAAAGGATAATACTGACAAAATTAAATAATAAATCTTAAAAACTCAAAAAATGCCGTAAACATAGAACAAAAAAGTCTCCGTACGGTGCCCTAGCACACGAAAAAAGTTTACAAAAATGGAAAATACTTTTAACAAATATACATTTAATGATCAGTGGGCCCTTATTTGGTCTTTATCACCTCTTTTAGTCGTTGAGGCATTACCCCTACAAGTTTTTTTTTGTTATTTCTGGAGAAATATTACACTAAATACTACTAATGGCACTTTTGAGCTCAACTTTGTCTTTTATGTCATATTTTTGAAGTTGTCGGCCAATTTCTTCCCACAAATGTTCAATGGGGTTTAAATCGGGGAACTGGGGAGGGCTATGAAGTTGTTGTTTAACATGGTAAAGGCACCACTCTTGGCAAATCTTAGAGGTGTGTTTAGGATCATTGTCCTGCTGAAAAGTAAATCCAGTTCCAAGAGATAGTTTCTTTGCACTGGATAACACATTTTGTTTAAGAATATTCAGATATCCATATTTTCCTCGATTAACTGCAAATTTCCTACTCCAGAAGCACTCATACACCCCCACACCATGACACCGCCACCACCGTGCTTCACAGTTCAGCATAAATTCTTAGTTAGCAGTTGTTCGTTTGGTTTTCTCCACACTATAACTTGGCCATCTAACCCATGAATGTTAAATTTTGATTCCTTGCTAAAAAGAATGGATTCCCAAAAAGATAATGGCTTGCTTACATTCTTCTTTACAAATTCGAGGTGCTTTTTCCTGTTGCACAAACTTATATAGGGTTTCTTCCGGGCCACACGTTCATGATAACCACTTTTTTTAATGACATTTCTCACGTTTTGAGTTGGGATTTTAATATTGTTATTAACCATTAAATCAGCTGCCAACTTCGGTGCACTAATTCGTGGATTTTCTTGAACTTGGCGTAAGATGTTTCTTTTATGCACGCGATTTAATTTTGATGGCCTCCCGGATCGATCCCTATCCTCAAGTGAATGAAGTTTACGATATCTTTCAATGATATATTGCACAGTTGACTTCTATTTTTTAATCCTTTCACTGATCCTTTTAATAGATAATCCATTATTTCGCAATTTAATCTCCAATTCCCGAATAGCTCTGGGAACTTCCATTTTAGACGATCAAGAACAAATTTTAACTCAACAGCTGTCGAAATATTGTTTTCTTATCAGGGATTAATTTTCTGACGTCAAAGATTTACTGCGGACCTGTTTTAAAACTTCTGAAAGAATTTGCATAACGCGTACGGAAACTTTTTTTGCACTGCAATTTTCAATTTACATTAGATATTGCAAATAATATGCTTTTCTCGTTTTTTAAAAATGAAAATTTATAAAAATCTCTTTATATAGACTTATACTAAACAGTATTTAAAGAAAAAATGCAATACTTTACAAATTATGCTCATTTATTCTTAAATTTAGTGACCGTACGGAAACTTTTTTTACCCACTGTAAATATTCTACCACGCTAAAAAAAATCTAGGATATTATTTCAATAATTTCGATGATTTCTTATACTCGGAAGGAATACAGTCTCTTTCTATGATAGATAATAGCATTTTTCTGCATTTTTTTGAGCTTCAAGTATTGTTTTTATAATAAGTTTTAGATATATTAACTCACTAGGGAAATATTTTCATACTTAAATAGGATGGAATTTAAATAAAAATTAGATCGAAAAAAATTAATAATATAAATCAATATATAAATACAGTGTTACAGTTACAGATGTAGCATTTTTCTCATATGATAAGGGTGAATCAATTGTATAATTTCTGTTGATAGTAAGATATTAATCTCAATAAATGCTCTAAAAATGTTTTTATAAATTTTCTAAGTAAACACCAATAATAATTACTTCGGAAAGAATTGTTGTTTTATAATTGGGTTTAGATATATGAACTTGCTAGGAAATATTTTCGTGCATAAATAAAATTTTAATTAAGAATAGCGTTGATACATTTTATAATATAAATCAAAAAATAAATGTAGCACTAAAATGTTAACCTTTATCTTTATTTATTGTTTGTATTATTAACAACTATGACAATGTTTGAACGTAAATATTTTTTTCACATTTCTGTATATCAGCTGAAAATTGCTTTCATATTACAGGACCGATAAAAGTTTTTAAAAATGCAACTAATTCCCTTAATATCAAGAAAGAATGTATAATTATATAATATCTTATAATACATGATAAGAAATCTCTTAAAATGTTCGAAATAAAACAAGATTAAATCTAAGAGAAAATTTAAATCTGGAGTATAATCTAAAGCATCCGACGTTTAGCTTAGTCAGACATAGTCAGTTTAGCTTAGTCAGTTTAATTAAAAGGAATATGAAAATAATTTTGAAATGAATCTCGCAATTTTAAATTGTAATTAGACAGCGAAAGCAGCATTCGAAGATTGATTTCCATTTCAAGAGACCACAGCCTTAGGAGAATGTGATCTTAAGGGATTTAACATGAAGCCATTTTGGGTTTCAACTTAAAAATGCCATTAAGCATCCAATTTCCAAAGTGTTTTCAAGAAAACAATATTTTTGACAATCTATAAAACCGATAAGGATGTATCTATAGAATAATAAAGCTTTACTCTACTCTTAGAGGTATTTTATACTTTCCATAATTATATAATGCAAGCAGTGAAGCAGTTACCAAGGAAATACTGATCAAAAATTTCAGCATGAGCCCTTTGTAATACAAAATATTGTACTTACATTTCAGGTATATAATATATTTTCATTAAAATTCATAGAACACATTTAAAATTAATTGATATAATTTTGAATATTTGCTAACATAGTGGCAGTTATTGAAGTTTCTTTTGAGAAGATGGAAGTAAAAGCTGAATTTCAAATGAATGCCGACAAAATATTAATTATTCACTGAAACTGGCTTTCAAACATTCGGCCCTTATTTATTCTTGTTTGTCAGCCATATATAAATCAGAAGCGTTATTAATAATTTCGTGCAAAATTCTTAAAGTACAGCGCAAGTGTCTCAAGAATTTTAATTAGTAAGAATGTGGAATGTATGTGATCGTATATTCAGGAAAAATTATCTGTTCCTCTTTTTCCTAAAATTGTACTAAATCTTTGCATACATATTCTTATTTTAACATTTCCAGTATATGATTGATTTGTGTTTCAGATGATTGAATATTGATTCTTACCATATTGATGGTTGATCAGGGTTTTAATTTTTTTTCTTCAAAGTAAAATTGTAGTTTAAAAACTCAAATTAAATTTTAAAAAGGACTGAGAAAAGATCGTTATTTGATATGGAATTCATAGCGAAATAGACCAAACTTTAAAAAACAAAATTAAAGTAAATGGAAGTGATTGTGGCTATATATATATATATATATATATACACAATCATAAAATTATTAAAGCAATCAAAACACATTTCTTGGTCAACAAAAATTCAAACGAAACCGACTAGGTCGAAGTTTAGTTTAGTTGTATTAACATCCCGTTTAAAGCAACACGAGGGCTATTTGGGGACAGACCTCGTAATTGTGAACCACGGTCAGATGACGAGGACGACACCTGAAGTGACATCCCCCTCTCCACACCACACAACACCAGCGGGAGGACGTTTGGCCTGACAGATTTAACGTGCAAGAGACCCCCTCACACGACAGATCTTCGGTGGAATCGAGTCTCGAGCCTGAAACCCTCCGGTTCAGAAGCCGAGACCTTACCACCAGGCCACCGCGGCTCCCAACTAGGTCAAAATAGAAATTAAAACTCAATTCAGAATTACACGCTAAAAGTTCGCAAAATGAAAGGTAAATGAAAAAGAACCAATTAAAAAATTTAAAAGAGAAATTCATTATAACAGTAATAAATAAATCGTCAAACAATTTTTGTATAATGTGTAAGCACTATTACAAAGAGCTATAAATCAGTGAGGATAGTTCCAATTCGACTTATAATTTGGTTGATTCAAGTAAAAAGGAACTTGACAAAAGATTGTTAGCTTTCGCTAAAAAAACTAAAATTAAAACCTGCTCTTTAAAGTATTCCTATTTGTTCCCCATTGTTAAATTTCACAAAAAAAAAAAAAAAAAAAAAAAAAAAAAAATTAGATTCACTACCTGTAGTACAGGCAGTTATAATTACTACATTGGGGAGGTAATTTTTCAAATACCTAAAAATTATCCTAAGTAAAATTGAAGAAGAAGATTGCTTTGTCATTAATAATAACAAAAAGGTTTTGGATTATAATAAAATGGATATAAACATAATAAAATTTTTAAAATTAATACTTTTGACTTTGAAAATTTATATACCAACCTTCCCCATGAGAAATTAATAAATGTCTGTACTCTTATATATGACGAATATTTAAATGAAAATATAATTAATAAACATAACTGGCAGGTTTTATGCAAATTTAATATTACCGAAAATTATATCTTCAATGGTATTGATTTTTATAAACAAGTTAAGGGTATTCCAATGGGTACAGCTTTCTCAAGTGCTTTAGCCAACATTTTCCTACATTATTACGAGAAAAAAATAATTAATAATTACTTAATAAACGGATGGAGATTTATTAATGATTTAATTTTGATTAACTTAGATAATACCAATATTGTTACTAACTGCTATTCTATAGAATTAACTTTAACAGAAACAAATAAAAATCATCTTGAAGCTACTTATCTGGATTTGAGGATCGAAATTGCTAATGATAAAACAATAGTCGGTATTTATGATAAAAGAGACGAATTCAAATTTAATATAATTAAACTCTGTAATTATAACTCTAATCTTAACTCTAAAATTTTCTTAAATTTAATTTTCTCACAATTCAATAAAATTAAAACAATTTGTAATAACAAAATTTCTTTTATAAAAGCAACAGTTTTATAAAAAATTTAAACAATAATGATTTTTCCAAAAACTACTGCAATATCAATATTTTAATAAAAAAAATAATGAAATATTAGTGAAATAGATGGTGCTAATAAACCACTTTTATCTTTATTTACACTATAGTATTATTATTAGAAAGGAAGAATGGTTGTTGTCCCTGTGGCCGCTAGGTCTGTAAACTTTTTGTTTTCGTAATTTGAGTTATTAATTGTGGTTGAATTTTCTTATGTAGTTTTACTTTTTATATATATTTTTTGTTTCATTTGGTGATGTTTCTTAATGTTTTGCTTTGTTTTTGTCTTTTGCTCTTTAAATTGGTATGTCTCTTTTGGGTCACGAGGTGTCAATACTTTTGACCATTGCCCACCGATACCTCACAGAAAAAATCCCTTATTTGGAATCCTTGCTTGAAAATGGCCCTTGACGAAGTTTTCAGGCCGGATTCTTTTTCTATTGATTATTGTTTTGATTCGGTTGTCTTATTTTGTTATATATATATATATATATATATATATATATATATAAATTCAATATTTTTCCAGTTCTTAAAACAACAATAAAGCATATGAATTCCATGATAAAGGCTATGGGGATCTATATATTAATCTCCATTATTCTTCTTTGTATATCTGTGAAGTCGGTTTAAAAAAGAAGACGTGAATTGGTATTGATCTTTTATTTTACTTTTTAGTCAACATTTTTTTTTAATTTGCATCCGAATTTTTAATTTTAATTATGTTAAATAATTTGGTTTTTATTGAATTGTTTTTCAGCAAATGGCTGAGATGCAGAGTTATGCAATCAGTTACTACTAAGACCACAAGACTTTCTATTCAAAGCTACCTACATCTGCATCTATTAATTAGAGCTGTGAAAAAAATTAGTTGACCTACAAAATGAATGAGATAAACACTCAGGAAATAAAAGCAATACTTATAATTATGGTCATTTTACTATAAAAATCGTATTCTTGATGTAATAGATGCATTTGAAATTAGAAACATTCCCTGAAAACGCGTTTCGGTAGTTGCTGAAAAAATAAGTAAAATTTTCAATAGATTGTATTGAACTTACAGATTTAAAAATTATTATTAAACTGTTTAGAGTAATTGTATTAAGAAATCTTTCACAATTCCTACAGATTTGGTTCTTAATACCGAAAAATTATTTTTTTGCATAAACTATGAATCAATTGAATATATTTCCAACAGCGGGAGCTTCATTTAAATCTTCACTGTGATCATTCAATCTGCTAAACCTGAATATCTAACTGACGACTATATGAATAATCTCATTACCAATTACAATCCACTAATGTTGATTCGAAGTTTATAGCAAGATTTGCTTTCTTTCAACTGGCAAATAAAATAAAGCTAATAATATCTGCAGTGGGATAAGTAGAATTGTATGTTCTCAATGAAAATGCATTTCATTGATAGGGACCGATGAGTGATCTATTTTAATAGTTGATAGATATGCATGTCCATAATTACTATTCTCAGGTTTCTTCCATTCAGTACAGCAGTTATTACTAATAACATTACTTATCAGATTTGATTGCATTCAAATATTGTGTGGAGATTTATAGCTGCTTAGATATTCTTGAAAACCTTTTAAGTTTATGCCAAGCATTATGAAATACTTTTGACACCCAAGGTCAATATTATATAAAAGTAAGTTGATACAACTCATAACCCAATGTTATATTTAGATCATTCGGTATAGTTTACATTATCAGCATATTCATTGGAAGTTTTATAGCAGGTAAATGAAAGTATATTTAGCTAAATGATTAAATATGAGCGAAAATCAAATTCTTACATTCTGAAATCAATTATCCTCAGAATTTTGGTTAATGTTACTGAGGAGAAAGTGCATTAAAGAAGTCCTTTAATGCTTTCTGTTTTTTATGTCTTTTTACTTGGGTTTTCTTCAATATGAAAAGAACTTGAGTTTTCTTCTTTCATCAATTCTATAATGAAAATTCTAGCACTCAATATATTTAACATCCACAGCTGTATCTGATAAATGAATAGAAGTAAATGCTAAACCCTATCCTAAGCAATCATAACGCAGTGAAATGAATAAACATTATGAGCACTCTGTATAAACGTCAAGTAAATGCTCAAAACCGAAATAAGGGACAAAAAGAAGATAGTATATGTAGGCTATTCTCAGAAGAGAGTAAAAGGAAATAAATATTTCTGGTCTCCCTCGAGAAATTACTCTGTACGATATAACCTTCATCACGGTATTGCTGATTTCCCTCAGTGATGATATATGAAGGTTTTTATGATCAAATATGCAACAATGAAGTCATATTGTAGATCGTGATGTACTGATTGATATAGATAAAAGACAGACATTCTCAGCATAACTTGAGTATCTATTTTTTGTTATCATCAGGAGTTACAAGGTAATTAAACATCATTTTTATTATAAAAATAAATATATTTCTAGATAATAAAAAGTACCCAAGAAAATTTAAGAAAAGTTTTGTCCTACGGCACTCAATTTGATAGATGTTTTTTTTTTTAATTTTTAGAGTAAAAGAGATTTTTAAAATTTCTGAGAAAACTTTCAAATGTGCAGTGCACACATAATTATTCAACACTGGACTGAAAAGTTTGTCTATAATAATTATTAACTTATAATTTCAACGATGAGTTCACTTATTTCATATTAAACGAGATAATTTTTTTTACATATTTCAAATTTATTAAAAATTTATTAATATTGTGCATTTAAAAATAACTTTAGTCTTTTAATGCATCAATTCTTTTTCACATGCCACTGAATGATTACCGTTTACTCTACAAGATAGTAACATGAAACATGAATTTTTTTTTGTATCGCTGTTAAAATTTTAATACTTTCTTTTCAGGCATATCGATACCTGGTAAATTTTATATTGTTGGTTCAAATGTTGCACTCACAGATTGTTTTTGCTTTATACCATGTTGAGTTATTTTCTCCTAGCAGTCATAAATTACAAGGTGTATTATACGTGATTAGCAAGCAATAAATTACCCACTTCAGTGGACTTTAAATGCATTCTATTAGCGCATATAAGATAGAATGGGAATTACAGATTACTTAGATCATATCATTTTTCTTTTGTTAATTTAAATTAATGTTAACATAATTCTCGTTGAAGCGTCTACCTATTACCAATTTTATTTGGATAAAAAAAAGGCGGATACAGCACGGAAATTGACTTCTTTTCTGTTCGGCATACCTACGTAGCAAGAAAAAGAGCTACTGGTGAAAATGTTCTATCAGAACGAAGAAAACTCCTTCGCAACTCTAAAGGAATTTCGTCATATTAGGCAGACGCGAACAGGTACAAAGTTTCCATGTGCCCTACGCAACATGATGCAGAAATTGGAACAAAATTGTGTAATTTCGTACTGTTCCAGATAGAGGACGAATAGAAAAAAATCCCCCAGCATCGATAATGTAGTGACCACACTTGTTGAAACCAACAGTCAGTCGCTATATAAAAGTGTAAGTTTGCCAGTTGTTTCCCTTGTTCTGCTTATGCCGTAAGAATAATAAAATGCGGCATATTTTGCAATTTACCTATACAAAATCAAGTCTGTGTATTTGGTTCAAGATAGGGACTTGAGGCCCGTAAAATATTTACAGTTCAGTTACTTGCTTGAATGGTGGTTGATACAAATTGGCCATGTAACATTCTGGGAAATCCTACTTTTGCCAGAAAGGGCAAGTTAATATCCGCAACTGTCGAACTTGGGCAAAGGAAAACACTCATCCTTTAACAACCTTTGTATTCTGAAAAAGAGACATTATAACATATCATTGGACCATTTTGCTTTGAAGAGATAACTTCAAATCAAACCTGTTCCGCCACAGGACAATGATACCATGATATGCTGAGGGGTTTTGTAAATCGAACTTCTCTAAGACAGGATGCCTTCAAAACATCATTTTAATGCAAAATGATGCACCACCTCATATTGACCGAAGTGTAAAGCGATGATCAATGCAGCATTTCACAGAAGTACGAGGTATCAGCCGTCATTTCTCAATGTCGTGGCCTCCCCGTTAGCCGGATGTCGCCTCTTGTGACTTTTGGTTGTGGGGTTATTTGCAGGATAATATCTACCATCAAAGACCATCATATCTAAAAGATCTGAAGAACAGCATTTGGCTCCATATTCTTAATATTTCATCAGACTCACTCATATCATCTATAGAAATTAGGGTTCTCCAATTAGAGCCTATTATTGAAAATGAAGAACATGCCTAACATTATTAATTTTACTTTATTTAACAATTAGAAGCCAAATTAAATGGTTTTATGTGAATTGCAAAAGCCACCTAAAACTGATTTTTTTTAATTAAAATTTTTTATTTAATAAATATAAAGCACATCATCTAAATAGTCAGTAGTTGAAAGTTTATTTCATTCGGATCAATAAAACACATTGTATAGCCCTTTGAAGTGAGTAATTTATTTCTTGCTAACTTTGTATAATCGCTTAACGATATAATCACGATTCATTTATATCAATGCACCTCATTAAATGTAAGTGTTTTTAGTGAGACATCATCACAATAAGGCCTCACTAAAAAACTTTCTGACTTTCTTGAAAAGTCAAACACATATGGAAGTTCATAAATATATAAGGGCTGCATATAATATTTTCTTAATTATAATTTATTGTAACTGTTTATATTATAAAAAGCTTCATATTTTTACATTCCTCTTTCTCATCTTTGTGCTATGAAAGAATATAGCTCATCATTCATATCGTATGACCATAATTTTTTTAAGTCTAATGGCTGTCATCACGAATTTTATCATATCTTTGATTATAATTCCATTCATTGTTAACAATTAGTAGTTATTTTTTAATACGGCACAAATTATTACTATTATGAATAATAGGTTTTAAAATGACTCATTTCTTAATCACCATTAGCGATGGTTGAAACTTATGCAGTACATTTTAATCAACTATAGAAATTATCTAAGTAAGTTTATCTTGTGTGTTCTTGTGTCTTTTCAGATTCGTTGTAACCAAGTTTGGTTTTTCTACTGATAAGATTTTCTGATGAATATCATTTTTTGGTAACCTGTGGGTTTCTATATTGATCTGTTACCATGAAGTGAGAATGTAACTACAAATTCTATGCTTTTAGAAAATATTTTGTTGGAATATTCCCTTCTATTGGGAATGAAATTTGAGAAGAAATATTCACTAATATTTTTGGTATTCTTCCTAGCAATAGATTCATTATAACCAAAAAGTACTCTAAACTTAAGCAATATTGAAATGATACAAATTTAAATCTTAGAAATTTTCTTTTTAAAATTTCCTCAAAATTCTGAATCCAAAATTAGGTGTTGAAGTTTAAGAAACGATTTCCTTTCACTTATATTTCCTAATGTCTCTTAATAGTGCTAATTTTTTTTCTTAATTGGAAATACGTTTTATCATTGGAAATATATATAACAAAATTTCTAACTTAAAAAGTTTTAATTGGCGATTAAAACTAAATTATTTTATAAATACGGATGTTGCTTATAATTGCTTTGTTATACAAAAATATATATCATTTTAAATTAATAAATTTTATCATATGATATATTATAATAAAAGAAAAACAAAACTTTATAAACTAAGCAGTATTTGCTAAAAAAAATGTAGTTTACAAACATTGTTGTTGAACCAATTCTATGATGCATCACAACGAGCCAAATTTGAATATTTAAGAAATATGCATAAAAATCCTGCAGTGGGAAGCTATTGAAATTCAAATAAACATCCATCTAATTATATTCTAATTTATGCCATATCTTTAAAATTAAATCCTTTCAAGTAATTATAAGACGTTACATTATGATAACCTGTTTTCTTTTCGAATAACTAACATGAATTTTCCCTTTTACATTTTTTTCTTCATGGAAAAAGAAATGATTTGATTACTTTTCTGAAAATTTTAAGATACTAAATACAAGTAAATCCCTATAGAAAAGGAATCTGCATTAAATAGACGTTGAAAAGTGTTTCTGGCTAAATTCAACTATGAACGAATTAAATGAAATAATTAAATAGAGTACTGTTATAGTTAATAAGCAGAATTGAAAGTCAGGTTTTCTGCATTTTTTCGCTTTAATTATCATGTTTGATATATTCATAAGCATTTTCATAATAAGTTCTCGGAGCTTTCTTATGTATAAAATTTAATTATGGGTAAGCAGAGATGTATCTTTGAAGAATTCTCTCAAAATGACAAGTTCAAAAATTCTTCTGTTTAAAAAAATTAATATATGTGGAATTGTAATGAAAAGTATTTTTGAAAATCTTGTCAATGTTTACATATTAGCAGTAAAATTTAGGTGTTAAAGATTTTTATGCATTTTTATTATTAAGGTATTTTTATTTGAAATATCTTGATTAAACAGCAATTATAATTTAATTCAATATTTTAAAATATCTTTTTGAAATTCTAGGTGCCTGCCATTGTTTCTAAACCAATAAGATTATTTTTTACTCAACTTTTGTAAAATTGTATTTAAAACGAAGTGGAAACGTGTAGAGAAAAATTTTCAAACAAGTGCACACACATATATATCATATAAATAGATAAAAAGGGTGATAAATCTCTAAAAAACTGAAACTCATAGCTATAAAAGTCGTGAATTTTTAATCAAGTGCAATAAGTATTGTTATTACGCTTACGATCAAAATAATGAAATATTATATTGTATAAAGACAGATAACCAATTTTTATGAAATAAAGTTACCTTTTGGGCGAATTAAAATTTCTGAAGTATGCTGTACTTCTATTTTATTCATCTTTGGTTGCAAATAAGGTTTTCTGAGGTAAATGTTAAAAAATTGGTTTAAAAATAGCTAGACTCCTATCAAAAAATAAATCTTTCCATAGTTAAAATTTACAAATTGCAATAAGTTGGAATTATTTGTCAAATAACTGCAATTGACCAGCCACAATATGTTATAGAGATAGCGATTGATCTGCAATCGACATCTTACAATATGTTTTTACTTAAATACAATATTTGGTAAGACGTATTACAATATAATTGAAGCATCATTAATTTCAAAACTATGCGATGAAAGAAATATATGCGAATAAATAAAATATTTTGGTATTTATACATTATATAATTTTTGGGTTATTTCCTTGTATAAAACTTTATTATGGACGAGAGTAACACAAGATGTGTTTTAGAAATTGAACTTACGAGGTTCTTTCGTTTTTACTGTGATGATATATATTTTAAGAACATACCATCATTATTTCTGGTAGATTTCGCTCATATGAAGTCCCAATTCAACCTCTGTATCAAATATAAAAATATATTTTAGTGATATAAACACGTAGAATCTTTCTAGTATAATTTTGAAGTCTCTGAACCATTAAAACGGGAAGAAACCGGAAACATCATCTTGCAAAACAGTAAAGAATATTGCGGATTTAAACACAGATAGAAACTATGACACACGTGAAACCTTTTTCCACATGATAAGGCTGGATCACTTGCATAATTGGCATTGATGATGATATAAATTTTTTAAAATATTTTTACTAACTAATATAACATTAAAAATATTAATTACATTGGAAAAATATGCATGAATCTATAATTCTTGATAATTCTAATTACATCCTTTGATGTAAATAGATTAACATTTCTTATAAATAATTATTACACCAATCGTTCTATATTTATTTGATTTTTACAATACTTGATTTTTTGTTACTAAACCACATGTGTGAAAATATTTACGAATAAGAAGAAGAAAGGAAAAAAAACATTGTTGAAATCGTATATTTAAGGATATATTATTTATTGAAAGTAATCATAAACATTATATATTCATAATTTATAAATGCTGATAAAATGGTCTAATTTTATTATTTTTATTTAAATATTCCTATTTTCAAAATAAATTTTAAGAGTCGAAAGTTAAATGATGCAGAGTTTCGTCTATGTACAATGTAGATTACACAGGCCTGCATTGGTCATGTTTTTTAACTTTTGATTATTGATTGCTATGTATTTCTACATGCTGAATCTGAATATGACATTAGTTTTTTTTCCATCACATCAGGATTTTTTGCAAAAAGTAATTTTCGAAATTTGTAATATGTTGTAAAACGTCGAAAATAGGAAGCATATTGGTAGATTTAAAATGTTTTTAATTATAAAATGTATTTAATTTAATTTAATTTAAGGCTTATACTTTACAATATCATAAACAAGCACATCAAGAGTCCATTGGAGAGGTGGGGGGCAAAACTTTAATGAAAACTATTACAAAATTATCCTAAATGTAAAAAATTAATTTTGGTACACGAAATTTTATATTGATGCACTTACTTTTATGTACTTTAAATTCAATCAAATTTAATATTAACCAATTTTAATGATGATGTATGTAAAAAAGTCCGTCTTTCATTTGTGTCGTTACCTCTTTTGGCCAGTCATACTGTGTTGGCGGCTTTTCAGTCCAAGTGCCCTTGTTGGTTCATCGAGGTGTAGCATCCAGCAATAGTCTGCCATCATTGAAGTATTCCATCTTCTCTGATAATGATATCTCATTTTTTGGATATCCTGATGGAGTCTCTCCCCCATCTCTTCACTAACAGCACCCAAATTCTCAGGAAAATAATTTAGATGTGAATTTAGAAAATGAATCTTCGAACTCATGGAACAGCCTAAATTTTGATACTTCAGAAGCATGGTTTCAACAATCGATTTGAAATTCGGATCTTTCTTTTTGCTCAGTAATTTCATTGCTACATCTTTAAAAGCAGACCAGGTTTCTTTTTCAACAACTTCCATTTTCCAACAACTCCCCTTGACCGCTACCTCACAAATTGCTGGATGCTGCACCGCGATAAACCAACAAGGGCACATGGACGGAAAAGCCGCCGACACAGCATGACTGGTCAAAAGAGACAACAACACAAATGAAAGATGACTTTTTTTACATACATCATCATTAAGACTGGTTAAAATTAAATACATAAAATTAAGTGTATCAATATAAAATTTCGTGTACCAAAATTAATTTGTTACATTTACGCTAATTTTGTGGTAGTTTTCGCTAAATTTTTGACCTCCCCCCCCTCCCCAGCGGATTCCTGAAGTGCTTGGCTGTGATATTGTAAAATGTAAGCCATAAATTTAATTAAACTAAATACATTTTATAATAAAAAACCGTTTTAATGAATCTG
>JAPMOQ010065844.1:55937-83313 GCA_026543055.1 Argiope trifasciata
TGTGTGTGTGTGTGTGGCTTATCTTAATTGAAGAAAGATAAGAAACATTGACCAATTAGTGAAGCTATTATTGATTTAAAAAAAGTCATACATTCGTGAAGAAGACTATAGTTACTCTGGTAGTTACAAAGCAAGACGAATTCGACAACTTAACTAATATTTCATCTTTCGAGAAGACCGTGAGAATTTCAGCCTGGATTCTTAGATTTATCAGAAATTGTAAAAAGATGACTCTGTGCACCTCACGAAATTTGGAAATAGAAGAACTGGCAGAAGCTGAAACCATAATTTGGAAAATTATACAAAAGACCTCATTTAGAACAGTCAGTGAAGAGATACTACGAAATCTTCGTCCTTTCATTGATCCAAAATGTCTCATTAGAATCAAGATGTAACTTTTAATGAGAAAGATTTTGAAAATTTTATATATTCTATCCGTCTACCTTCTGATCATATTGTAGTTCTTAAAATAATTATGCATAATCACAAATTTCTATCTCATTGTGGAATTCAGACTTTAATGTCAAGTTTAAGAGAAAATTAAATTGTTTTCTTAAAGACGGAAATTTTTTTTCAACATCACAAAAAAAAACAACTTTTAATAGAATAGGTATCATTGCCAGTGAGGTTTCTATCACTGTTACAGAGATCGCGTAATAAAGAACAAAACTGAAAATTTATTTCACTCATCGATTGATTACTCAAAGGATCATTTTTGAGTGATTCACTTTTGGCGTTTGTTCTTAATGACTGACTGTGATTTATTTACGTTTCATCTAAAGTAACGGGGAGGGGGAATTAAGAATTATTACGAGCGTTACTAAAATATGTTTCGGTTTGAAAATCTTTTGAGGGGACAAAAGTTCTTCCGTTTCCAATATAAAAAAAATAATATCCAGTTATTTGTGATATTTCCTTAAATTGTTTAGTCCTTTAAAAATATTTCACATAAAGCGTCTTTGTAGCTCTCAACTACAAAGATGCTAAACTGAAAGTGGAAAAAACTACAAAAGTACAATGTTAATAAACTGGAAATGGAGAAAAAATCAGAGAAATTTTCAGTAGTTCTTGCTCATGCTTTTCTATATCTAAA
Source organism: Argiope trifasciata (assembly GCA_026543055.1). Lineage (NCBI taxonomy): Eukaryota > Metazoa > Arthropoda > Arachnida > Araneae > Araneidae > Argiope > Argiope trifasciata. The sequence continues at coordinate 57,031 of JAPMOQ010065844.1, forward strand.
TTTTCAAATCTTTCAAAATTTTTCATTCATTTTTGGGAAGAATGATCAAAATAACTATAACATAACACAATGTTAAGCGATATTATTGAATTAGTTTTAGCATATTTAAGGGAGTTTTCGATTAATTGAATATGGTCTAGTTTTAAAAGCTTCTTAATGAATAAAAACAGAGCTAATACACATTCGATTGAGATTTAAATTTAATGGAAGAATGAAATAAAATAATGTACTAAAAATTAGAATTTATCAAGAATTACATTTATTCAGAGGGGAAAAATTGCGCTTACATGGTTGAGAGCCGTCAAACCATTCTCCTCTCAATAATTATCTCTTTTCGAAATAATTCAATTTTTACTTTAATTTAGAAATGTTGAACAAGTGAAGTTCCTTTTTCTTAAAGCCGTAGCTATAACATCATCATCAAGAACAAGAAGTAACTTAATCTTGAAAGTTCTCATTTTTTCACTTGAGTCATATCCCTCAAAACAGGCCCTAATGTCCATTCACCAGTCCAGTAAATCATCCACAGCACAAATTCCCTCTTATCAAAATTTTTAGTACCAATTTAGCGTCTTAATTTTTACTAACTTCCACAGAATTTTGTCAGTTTGATGGGATTTGCTAGGGGTATTCAAGAGAAGGCCGAAATCCACTCTCATCAAAATTTTTAGCATCAATTTAGAGTCATAAATTGTACTAACTTTCACAGAATTTCGACGATTTCGCGGGATTTGCTATGAGTATTCACGAGAAAGGCCAAGACCTAAAAATGTGTGGAAAAACAACGACCACCATTAATATGTAAAATGTATTTATTATTACTTAAAAGGGCAAAATTAAATTAACCGTTAACACATAAGAAGATACAGATAGTCAGCTGTACGTCTTACATTACGTCTCAAAACACCAGGCTCTCTTCTGCCGGAATTAAAATAATTCAGAATTAAATTTGAGAAAAATGATAAGAATTTTGCGTGATAATGGTAACAAAAGAAGTTGGTGTACGAGGTCATTGGTTAAGTGCTAAAAATTGAGAAATTAAATCGATTCTGAAAGAAAATTCTGTTTTTTTTCCTTTGGATCTGTGCAGCCTGTGGAGGTAACATATGATCACTCGACAGAACCCTGAACAACTAATTTCTGTAGAAGTGCTATTAGTCGACACAATCACTCCAGCTACTGTGGCTATTCAAAAAGCAGATGTCCAGAAATACATGCAGTGGCAAGGCTTAAATCATGCCAACACGTGTGAAAACAAAGCAAAAATTGAGATTTTGATAGGATGCAATGTCTTTTGGTGGATAATCGATGAATCTCATGTTGAGGAATTAAACAACACAATGACCTTGTTCCTACTATATTTGAATAAGCCTTACATTGATTTCAAGGCCAAAGTAGTGGTCCTTGTTCAACTAATTTTTTATTGTCTTAGTCAGATGTTCAAGTGCTAGTTGGCCTAGTCAAGTGCTGTTGAAAAAGTTGGCCATCAGAGATGAGACTGAAGTGAATGTAATAGATAGGAAATTGTTATACTAATTTAATAGGGACTTAAAATTTAAAAATAGAAGATATGAAGTAAAGTTATTGTGGAGGGATCCCAGAAAATTGGACGACAACTTTAGTCGGGCCAAGAGGCGATTTGACGAATTGAAAAAAACGGGTTCAATAAAAATGAAGGGATTGCTAGTGCTTATTGCGAAACAATTAGGTGTCAGGAAACTAATGGAATAATTGAAGAATGTGGTAGGGATAAGAATGAATATTTCAAGCCTCATAGAGCAATTGTCAGAAAGGATAAGAAAACAACTAAACTTCATGCAGTTTTCAATTGTGGCTCCAAATCTGGACAAAAATCACTTAACGATTGTTTAGAGGCTGGTCCTAATTTGAATCCTAGCCTTCTTGAGGTAATAATGAAATTTAGGACATTCAATGTTGCATTTAATGGGGACATAGAAAAACCAATTTTAATGATAGAAATAACTCCTAAAGAACGTAAATTTTTAACTTTTTTTTTGAATGGAGGTAGCGATCATGAGGAAGATATGAAGCAAAGGTATAGGATTATGCAGATTAATATATTACCCTTTGGATGCAAAACTTCTCCGTTCGTTTTGAATGCTATAATTAAACACCACATTGCGAAATTCGAAACCGAAACACCTGATTCAGTTTCAATGCTAAATTCTGGTTCGTATGTAGATGATTTGTGTTTTGGTGCGGAATCATTTACGTTATCATCGGTTGATATCGCAATTTTGAGAAATGGTGGGTTGAAGTTGAGAAATTTAAGGTCCAACAACAATGGCTTGAGAGCTTGGTTCAAAAACAGATTTTGTAAGAGTGAAGAAGGCGTTGAGTTAAAAGTGCTAGGGCTAAATTGGAATCCCGACAAAGATGTTTTGTCGTTGGAAGTGAAAGGGTTGCTTGATATTTTGGGATGATTGGACAATACCAAGCGATGTGTTTGTTCTACCAACTGCTGAGAGAATGTTCAATCATGTGGGATTGACTGCACCCGTTGTAGTAAGAATTAAGTGTTTGTTATAAGAGATATTGGAAAAAGGTATGGACTGGGATGTGATTTACCAGAAGATTTACGAAGTAAATGGATGGCATGGTGTAACAAAATTATTGCATTGAAGGAAATAGTTATTCCTAAGAATTGTTTTCAAGATTGTGGGAAAGCATTAGAAGAAATTCCTATATTTTGCGATGCATCGCCCTGGGGCAGCAAAGCCTACAAGGCATCCTATATAAGATATGTCGGTGAATTGGAAAACATAGTGACTATTTTTATGTCAAAAAGTAGAGTAGCACCACTAAAACATTAACGCGACTTAGGCTCGAATTGATGACTATTGTGAAAGAGGTTAGACGCGAAATTTCTAGAAGATGTTTATTGTAAAATTGTTGGGAAATTCTTGTTTTGGTTGGATTTTTAGAGAGTATTGTATTGTATTAGAGAAAATGCCAAGAGGTGGAAGGAGTTTGTGGCAAATCGTGTTGCAGATTTGCTCACTACAAGAGTTTCTGTTGCAAATTTGATACCTAATCAAAAATGGTAGTATAGGACCAAATGGTTGTTGCTGAATTGTAATCACTGGTCGAAAACGTCAGTTATACAATCGAAGGCTGTGAGTAATTCAGAAATATTGAGGGAGTAAAAGGCAGATTCAATTGTTTGTTTAGTAGTTAAGGTGAAATTTATCGGGGGGGCTTTGGAATAAAATGTCAGTTTGGAGTAGATTGCAAAATCTGGTTGCTTGGTGTATGAGATTAGTGGGGAATAGTAGAGGAAACAGGTTTCCACACCGTATTTGGAATGTTTGGAGTTGAAAGTTGTAAAAGTCGCATGATAGGATTGTACATTTAGTTCAGAGGGTTGCATTTTCTAGCGAAATTTCTGTACTAGAGAAAGTAAATCTGTTAAGTGCTGGTAAATTGATTCCACTTAATCCATTTTTGTATAGTAAAGGACTTCCCTGGGTTGTGTGAAGAATTGGAAACTCCAGTATGCCTGAGAATGTAAAGCATCCTTTGATATTGGGAAAAGAGCATCCATTAAAAACTATGATTATAAGACTGTACCATTTAAACTGTTTTCATGCAGAAGTTAGATCAATTCATTCTTCAATTAGACAGGTCTATAAAATTTTGAGAGTCAGATCATATATAAGAAAAATCATAAGAAATCTTTCTATTTGTGAGCGGTTTCGTGTAGAATTCGCGAGACAAATAATGGCCGATTTGCCTTCACCCTGTGTTAAGCCAGATAAATCGTTCCAAAGAGCCGGTTCATAATTCTTTGTGGACCATTTCTGATCAAGGGAAGAGGTGTGAAACCCTTAAACATGTACGTCTGCGTCTTCGTTTGTTTTATCACGAAGGTGGTTCACCTAGACATCGTCAGTGATTTTAGTACTGATGAGTTTCTTCTTTTAAACTCTTCGTTGGAAGCAGAGGGAAACCCACCGAAAATTCCAGCTATTGTGGAAACAATTTCGTGGACGCTAAACATATGCTGAAACTGTGGAGAAACTTTGGAGAGGCGGTTGATTGGTATTTTGTCAAAGAAGGTGCTTTCTAGAGAACAAATGTTCTATCGGCTCCACATTTTGACGGACTCTGGGAGGCATCTGTAAAATCGGTGAAATATCATTTGAAACGAGTAATACGATGCCAATTACTGACTAATGAATAGTTTTCAGGCGCTATAGTGGAGACCAAGGCGTTACTAAACTCCAGACCATTGTTTGTTGCGTCAGATGATCCCAATGATTTTTCAGAAATTTCGCCTGGCCATTTCCTAAGAGGATTATAATTACAGAAAATTCCCGGAGCATGATCAAACGACACTCAATTCGCAATAGGCTGAAATTGATAGATTGGATTTCACAATCATTTTGGATTTCCTTGTTCAAAGAATATTTAACTTAGCTGAAAATGGAAAACAAGCTAAAATCTCCTTGTGCAGATTTAAAGGTCAATGATCTCGTGTTGATAAGTGATGAAAATCTACTTCCAATAAAGTGGAAAATGGCGAAAGTGCAGACCTTTGAGGAAACTGATAAATACGTTAGAGCAGTTAATCTAAAAACTGCAAATGTAAATGTTCAAGCGACTTATCCATAAACTTTTCAGACTTTGACATTTCTTGATTCATTCGCATCAGAGGCTCACCTGCTATAGATGAATACGGGTGTCCCAATCCCGAGGTGCCCAGGGATCTTCACTCCCTTTATTTTTATACTCTTCTATGCCTCCTACTATCTTTTTATTTCTTCTGTCTCTCGTGGCTAGGCAAGAGAGCTCTCCACGAGGAGCTGTCGGCGCTCTGTTTGCTTCTTGCTTCTTGTGAATAGCAAATACTTCCGCGTGTTTGCCGTGCTTGGCGACTCCTTAGACGAGTGGTGTACTGTGGTCCCCGGTGTATCAATCTGCCGGTAGCTAGCAATCTGTTAGTCTGTTAGGGATCAAACAGAAGGTTTACTCCTTGGTCTTGGAATTAAGGATGGTCACTGCCCCCTGGGGTAACACCCAGCATATAGGTGCCAGTAAATGAGTGTGGATTTTCAGCAATTTCAAACTTTTTAAGTATTACGTAATAAATAAAGACTATAAGACTCATAAATAAAGGTGTGTTTTTTGTAATTGACTTAGTAACACTATTTTCTCTACCTGAAGCACAAGATCAATACTGGTGATCAAGATCCAATCTACCAAAGAGTTTGCAGAGTTTCAGTCACCAAAAGAAGCCTTATTCAGGATGAGATTCAGAAAATTCTTGATCAAGGTATTTTCCAGCCATCTGAGAATCATTGGTCGTCCCCCATCGTATTCGTAAGGAAAAAAAGATGAAAGCTGGCTTTTTTGAGAGACTATCTCAAACTGAATAACATCACGAAGAAGGATGTTTATCCTCTACCCAGCATTGTTGATACTCTACACTGTTTAAAAGCCGCCAAGTTCTTTCCTTCCATGGACCTCCAATCTGGTTAGTGGCAAACATGAATGAATGAAGCGGATAGTGAAAAGACGGCCTTTATTACACCAGAAGGTTTATACGAATTTAAAGTCATGCCGTTTGGACTCTGCAATACACCGGCGACTTTTGAAAGAATAATGGCAATTTGTTACGCCATCTCAAATGGACTATGTGCCTATGTTACCTGGAAGACATCGTAGTTTTCGCAGAATCTTTTGAAGACTACCTTATCCGGTGAAGAACAGTTCTGGAATGCATCCAAGAAGCTTTACTCATACTTAACCACAAGAAGTGTCTTTTTGATGCGCGAGAAGTAAAAATAGTCGTATCCAGTAGCGGTGTCCCTCCATATCCTGACAAATTAGAGCAGTGAGGAATTTTCCTACTCCACAAAACTTACATGATGTGCGAGGCTTTCTTGAATTTTGCTCATACTTCAGAAGATTTATTAAGGAATTTTGCTATCTCGCTAAGCCCTTGCAGTTGTTGAAATGGGATACAGAATTTCATTGAGGTTCTAAAGAAGTAGAGGCTTTTGACAACCTGAAGAAGGTCCTTATATCTGATCTGGCATTGGAGATATTCGATGAAAGGTGCCCGCAGAATTTCATACAGACGCCAGCGGATATGGTGTTGCAGCAGTTTTCGTTCAAATTCACAATGAAGTAGAAAAAGTCATAGCTTACGAGTCTAGGACTCTGACAAGTCGTATAGTCATCGACATAGCAGTCGTATGAGCTATCAATAAATTCCGGCCATATCTGTTCGGAAGACATTTCACCGTTGTGACCGATCCTCATTCACTGTACTGGCTTATGAATCTAAAAGATCCTTCAGGCAGACTGGCGAGGTGGGCTCTTTAATTCAAGGAACAAGATTTTTGGTGAAATAAAAATTTTCTAGGAAGCATAATGATGCTGACGATGTCTCGAGAAATCCAGTGGATGAAGACCCTGAGACGCAAGAGCAATTTTTAGCTGTAGCCACGAGTATTGACCTCGCTCTAGAACAGAAGAAAGATCCAAACATGGCAAAATTAATCCTTCCGAAGATCCGAGAAGAAATTTGAGTTAACTGACGGAGTCCTATGCAGAAAGACTTTTGATTTAGCTGGAAAGAAATGGTTGCCTGTCATTGCCAAATATCTACGAGAGGAAATACTTAAACATTTCCGCGACGCTCCTACCTCAGGGCATCTTGGTTTTGCGAAAACGTACGACAGAATTCAGAAAAGATTTATTGACCGGTGGATTTTATTGGTATGTACCGGAATGTTGTTTGGTACGTCATGCATTCTCTAAAATGGAAACGAAGAAAATCAGTTTCACAACTACCATCTTGACTCCTGGTTTCCATCCCTCCAGCTGTCACTCCTTTTCACCGCATTGGGGTAGATCTGCTTGGGAGGTTTCCTAAGTCTACCCGTGGAAATAAATGGATCTTAGTCTGCACAGATTACTATACACGTTACGCAGCAACCAGAGCCTTACCAACTACTGAAGTCGAAGAAGTTGCCAAGTTCCTTCTCGAAGAGATTTTTCTAATACATGGAGCTCCTCGAGTCATTATTACAGATCGTGGTGCTATTTTCCAGTCCAGACTTGTTTCCGAACTAATCGAATTTTACAATATGGATTCTCGCATGACGGCCATGTAATATTCATAGACCAATGAATTGATGGAGCGCTTTAACCGATATGTTGTCCATGTTTGTTGATACCGAACAGAAAAACTGGGACGAAATTCTGCCATTTGCGACGTTTGCATATAACACCGCTAAGCAGAAGACAACAAGATTCACGCCAATCTACCTATTCCAAGGACGTGAAGCCGAAACGTCACTGGACACGATGCTTCCATTCTGTCCTCTTGACGCAACGGACGATTACATAGCCAAGACTATTTCCAGAGTAGAAGAGTCGAAACAGTTGGCCATGAATGCATGCTCTGAGAGCGCAAGATTAAGACCATCTGCGTTATAATTCAAAACACCGCATGATGTCTTATAATCCTGTAGACCTCGTCCGAAAGGTCGGTCTTTCCGAGAAGCTCTTAAGGAGGTATTTTGGGCTATATCAAGTGTTGCGTCGTTTATCCGACGCCACCTATGAAGTGCAAGATCTTGTTCCTGCCTCCCTGATCTTTTTCCTCCTTCGCATTGGTCGCACTAGCTTAACACACATATATCTTTTATTGGGTGATCGAGCTCCTTTTTGCTCTAGTTGTCAACTTATTTTAACAGTTCTTCATATTTTAATTGAATGTCCTGATTTTAATCTTTATAGTTTACATTTTTAATAGCTCATTAGTGGACACGCGAACGCTGTTAAGGAAAAATCCTCACAAAAGTATTTTTAAGTTTTTAAAAGCAACTGTTTTTTACCACTTCATATAGACAGATAATAATTATTGCCAGACACATCACGGCATTTTCCTATAGTTTCATCTTTACATTTTATGCATTTGTGGCTCTATTATATACCTTTTGAACTTTTTATACAATTTTAGCTTTTTAGTTTGATTATATGTATGGCGCAGTATAACAGTTTTAGGTTCTTGTGCCATTAAACAATCCAATACAATACATTAATTGATTTATTATTGTTTATTTTTTGTACTGTAAAATATTTTAATTTATGTTTAGTTCATTTTAATATTATCTTAAGTGTTCTGACTTTTTGATAACATTCGTCATCGCGGGGACAGTGTTAAGTATTATTCTTTTTCCGAAAGTGGGAGCTACGCCACCTTTAGTGGGAACGCGATTTTTGTTTGTAACTTTGAGTATGTTCTACGTGCGTCAGTTATGTTTAAAAATTCAAAAGGGACTACTTTTTTTTCATTTGTAGCCGTTGGTGAGTTTTAGATTTGATTTCTTGTAAATTTAATTGCAAACAATGTATATAATAAAATATAATATAACAATATATATATATTCAGTTATTCAGTTTGCTGCTTTGCGTATGTATATAAAATACATAAATGGAAATAAGTAAAAATTAAGAACATAAAATAAATGCCGAAATAGGAAAAAGTATAAGATAGAGAAAAATGGATGAAATTTATATCTGTTCCAGAATAAGTGAAATCAGAGTAAGAAATGTAATAAGAAATATACAAATGCAAAAAACCAAAAATGGAATGCATGAATTTTGTTTATTTATTTCTTGCATATATTCTGTATTCATATTTTTTTTATTTAGATTAAGATAGACTTTTATAAATGTCAATGTGTTATCTATTGATACAGAAAAATTGCATTCTTAAATTTCTTTGAAACATTTACAACCTTCGGAAAATATTCCCTAATAAATCCCCCAATTTGCATATTCCTTTTGTTTGTTGTATTCATTTCTTGTATTTGTAAGCTCGTATTTCTTTTTATAATTTATCGTTGAGGTAAGTTCTTATTTCTTGGCTCTATATCAACATAAAATATGGGTTTTGAATTTAGACTTATATTTTCTCAACTCTGCAAAAACATTACTAAAAAATTTGACATTATAAGAACTAATCCAAATTATTCACCTTACGGATCTTCCTGATTTCCATTTTCACATAACAAAAATAGTACAGAAGTATTTTCTCAAGCAGAAACCAGTATTTTTTATGAAAATCTCATATCAAATCAAAGATCTATCAAGTCTCTGAACTGAAACTTGTTTCCCCTACTTTTTAATATGTATTTCCGAGTTTAAAAGCGAATAGTGATTGATTGAGTGATATGATTGACTAAGTAGTGAATCGTGTTTTTTGCCTTGAGTAGGTGTTTTAAGCCTTCTATTCATTACTTAAGGTATCCAACTACTTTAAAAACACTGTTTAGAGACCACAATGGCGAATTATTGTTATTATCATTGCTTGTAGATCAGACTTTTTTATGAAGTTTCAGATATGTTTCAGATTTATGTCTTCAGTTGATGTTTTTTCATGTAACTTCAGACACATGCCTAAATTGTTGTAATTGCATCAAATTGACTTCACTTTTTATATTTTGAAAATCTCTTTAAATGTCATTTTACTAATGAAAATATAAAAAAACTGTCTAATTTAATCTTTTTTGATTAATTTAGCAGAAACGAACTCAAAAAACGTCTGATCACCTCCATTTTTCTACAAGCCAATGATTCCTTATCTCTTTTATTACTTTTTCATATAAGCTTTAAAAAAGGATTTTATTTCCATAAACAGAAAAAAGTATTTTAAAAAATTCTCATATACAAAAGAAAGGATTTTAGCAAAAAAAAAAAAAATACTCACTGCTCTTAACCTTAATGATAAAACTATTCTATAAATAGTTCTCTTTCGTACCTGACTAAAAAGCAATTAAAATGTCTAAGCATATAAAAACTCAAGACGGTATAAGGAATTGAATAATTGCTCTATAATAATTCTATCAATAGACAAAACTGTAATGATGACATAAAAGCCTAAATTTGTGCAACTGGAAAGATGGAATGTATTTGCATATTCTGTGTGTATGAAGAGGGTTGTGGTGGAATTAATGCGAATTATGTTCTTAAAAAAATACTTTTCAAGGATTTTTTTATCATCTTTCATCCGCTCTAACTTTAACAATAATTAAACGTAAGGGCAGAAACATAATATGTTTAAAGAATAAAAACATATTTTTTTATCTATTTTATTTGTAACAAATGCTATTCAGTAAAAATGCCATAAATTATTAAACTATAGTTCCAACATCTATTTGAAAAAAATAATTAGAAAGATTTGTGCAGATTTTAAATGTTGATTAATAATTTTTTGAGAAGGTGATGCAAAAAAAATGTCGTAATCTTAAACTTGACATGGGAAAATATTAATATTTGCTTCCTTAATGAAACAATGGCATGAATCGGTAAATCATCAACTAAAAGAACTGTATTAAAGAAATTTTATTTATTTCAAGGTTCGCTTTTATTTCATTTTTCGTTCGTTTCATCAAATGCAAAATGATCCTTTAGAAATGTCAATCTCAAACTTTAAATAATACCTTCACTTAAATGTTTCTGACACATTAGTATTAAGCAGCAGCCCTATCATAAAGAAAGCTATTTTGTCTTATTTTTTTTAATTATAAACATTTGCGTTTGGACGAAACACCGTTTTGGTAATATTATTTTTAATAGCTTTGATTCCATTAATAATAATTGAAGAATATTAGCGTTTATCTATATTGAGGATTATAAAAAATATTGGCGACCATTAGATTCTTTTTAATAACTGTTCGTAACTTTTTAATGTTCTCGATGATACTTAATAAAACTAACCATGTTTAGTACATTTAAAAAATTGAAAGTCATTTCAAACTTTGTTTCGAAATAAAATAACTTGGTAATATTTCAAGCCAAATTTAACTATGCTTTTAAAATATATTCTTAATAATCTAAATGCAATAATATGGGTACAAATATTTATTTCATATTGATAACTAATGAAGCATAAAAACGCAGTTAGAAAAATAACGAAAAGAAGTGTGTAGAATATAAAAGTATGCAGTTTAAAATATATTAAAACGTATTGAAATTAGAGAAAGTTTAGAAAAAAAAGAAATAAAAATACAAGAGGTATTAATTGTTTCAGTTTTAAAGTGAAGTAAATATTAATTCATTAGCTTTAAAATAATCACCTTTCAGCATGACTGTCGAAAATAATGTATTGAATGCATTTTATTTGCTGTAAGTCATCCATTGATTTCGCAGAACAAAAACATTTTTTAATAATATACATTGAATTTGTTGAATACGTTTCTCCAAATTAGCTCAATATCCAATAGCATGCTTTTAATCCATAATTATCAAACTGGAAAATTTATGTATCCTTAAATCTGGTAATAATCCAGTTGATATGGGAATACTTTTCAACTTTTAAATTAAATTATTAATTTTTTTAAATGATTTTTGGAAATTCATTGTAAATGAAGAGTGTGAAATTTTGGAATAAGTGGACCAGCTAATTTGTCGTTTATACACAACAGATTTCTAATTGAAAATAGAAACCGATAATGACGTAACAAAAGTAGTTTCCAAGTAATTGGCATTATGTCTTAATAAAGGTAAAATGTCTTGGGAAACTTTAACATTCTGACAAAAGTCAATATTCAGCTCTCAAACTGCAGAATTTTTAATCGTTACTTAAACAGTTAATTAGAGTTGTGTCACAGTAAAGGAAAATTACTATATGCTTCTTCAACGTTCCAACAAATATAAATATTTAAATCTCCAACTGCAGAACTTTTAACTACTCCTTAAGCTCAATATTTGTAGATAGATAAAATGTAATAGAATTTGTGTTTGTATTTTGTGTAATTTATTGGTGCAAAAGCCATATTTGGCTATATTGCGACAATAAATGTACAGGTATAAAAATATTTTTTTAAAAGATCTCATTTGTTAAAAGATATTATAGATTGATAAGATAAAACTGTATATAATTGATGAAAAGAATTGTTTTAGCAACTTGAAATTTAAATCTATGAGTCATGAAATTTTATATAATAATGTAAAATACCAAAAACTTAATTAGCAATGTTTAATACAAACAAAAATTTTTTAAAGCTCTAAATGCACGTATTAAAAGTCGATATCTCTTAAGAATTTAAAAATATTTAAGTGATATTTTTCACCCACCAAGCCTTGTATTGTTGAAGACGAGGTTAAAAAACGAACACGATAAGAATTGAAGACAGAACAGTCAATCAAAATGTGGTGAATAGTAAATTGAACTTCGCAGCTATAGTACAAAGGTACATTTTCTCTTAAAATTAGATATTTGTGGGTGAAACGCTTATGTCCTTTGCGGAGATGAGCCAATTTAACATCGATATCACGTATAGGATGAATAGACCAAGGAATAATGTAAGTTTTAATAAAATGTAATTTATGTTAGAGCTACAAATCCCATGACAATTGCCAGTTAGAACAGATGTGATGATTAATGAACCTTTTAATGTCACCAGAAGGAAGACCTATGCTTATAAAGGTCGTCGCAGATTTTGCGGCCAAGTCTGCAGTCTCATTTCCCAAGATGACAACATGTCTCGGCACCCAACAAAAAATAATATGCAAGTAGGCATTTCTTAAAACTCGCAAAGTGAATAAAATTTTCAGTCCTATGGGATGCTTCTGATTTTTGAAGTGTTTTTTAATCTCCAAAGCACTCATGCTATCAATATAGATGGTAAATTTATGCTCAGCAGAAATTGATATTTTCTGAAGAGCACAGCAAATTGCCACTAACTAAGCAGTAAAAATAGAGCCACAAATATGAGGACGGTGGCTCAATGTGTCAGATGTCAGAACGACTCTACAACCATCATATCCTTTTGATTTTGAGCAATCAGTAAAATTTGGCACAAAAGAAGAATACCGACAGTGATGATACAAAAAGAATTGTTGGAAAACCACAGGAGAAGTTACTGATTTGTCGAATCCCATTAAAGAATTCAATAACAAAGACTTTTGAATGTCCCAATGTGGAAAACTAAAAGAGTAACTGCTTTAACATGAACAGCATTAAGGTCCGAATCATACAGAAGCAATTTAGCTCTCTCACAAAATGGAAGGATATAAATGGGACGAGCATTTTTATGTCGACGAACAGCAACCAACTAGGAAATTTGGTTTAGTGGGTGCTTGAGAACAGATTTTCTTCTGAAATAAAATAAGGCAGACAGGTTGTTTGTCTTAAGCAAAGTCGTAGTTGGTGGCAGTTAACATAGAGACTTTCAACTGGAAACGAACGAAACTCACCAGAACAAATGCGTAAAGCAAAATGATGGAGAGTATCCAGACACTCGCCACAAAAGAGATGAGCGGGCGAAACCATACACCATACAACCATAATCTATCCAGAAGAGAATGATTGCCTGATAAATAAGGTGAAAGGATGTTCGATTGACTCCCCAAAAGATTTTTGAGAGGACGTTTACAATGTTTAAGAATTTCTCACTCTTATTCCGCGATAATTTATGCGGAGCGACAAAGAGTCTACGATCGAAAATCAATCCTAAAACAGTACTTCATTTACAACAGGAGTAGAGGTATTTTTAATTTGAATGCAAGGATCCTGGTGAATGTTTCTTTTCCGACAGAGAGTAATGCAACTACTCTTCTCCAGGAAGATACTGAGACCATTATTAACACACCAAACTACCAATTTATTTACTGTGTTTTGAAGTTGTCGCTATATTAGCGTCTTAATACTACCTTTGCATGAGATCTGTAAATCGTCAACATTTAGTGTTCCATGAATTGACTAGGACAACTGACTTAAAATTTTGCCCAGATGGACAATATAAAGTGTAATGCTGAGAACACTTCCTCGCGGAACACCCTCAGCTTGAATATAATTATTAGAATAAAAGCCACCAAATCGAGCACGAAAAAAACATTGCATTAAAAAGTTGAATAAAAATATAGGAGAGTTACCCCTTAAACCCAAATTAATTAGTGTAAAACGTATACCATAGCACCATGTACGGTCATATTCCTTCTCTATGTCGGAAAATATGAGAGCAAGGTAGTTCCTCCTAATATTACGAGGTTGTCAAAAGTAGATCACCCTCTGCGGAAAGCATTCTGGAACGAGGAGATGCATACTTGTTTTTACAATTCTTAAGTAAATAGAGCGTTGACCATGCGCTCGAAGATCTTATAAAGGCAGTTTGTAAGAGCAATCGGCCTGTAACTCCGAGAGCCAGATGGCTCTTTGCCAGGATTTAAGACGAGAATCACAATAGCATCTAGCCATTTTGAAGGGTATTTCTGCTCTGTCCGTATTCTGTTATAAAGCAGTAACAGATTGGAAAGTTAAATGGTATTCAAATGCGAATCATGTTATACGTGATTTCATCTAGTCCAGGGCAAGTATTATGGACTTCAGATAAAGCCATCTCCAGTTTATGCGTCCTGAATTCACAGATATATGGAGTCTCTTCAGATCTTGAAGCACAAACGCAACGGTTCCGCTCTATTCATAATCACCAGAAACTAAGAACTTTAAGAATCAGTTACGGAAACGAGTGCAAACGCTTGACCGAGAAGGTTAGCAACGTCTAATGGGTTCGAATTCATCATACTACCGTTTTTAAAAACAGGAATAGATGTTACGTGATAGACTCCATTGGTGGCTTTTACCTACCTTTCTCCATAAAAGTGTACTAGAAGTGAAGGATGTGATGGATGAAACAAAGTTTATCCATGATTCTCTTTGAATACGACGTCGAATGCGGAGGAGTAGAGCCTTGGCTCTTTTAAAAGCGATCAAATTCTCAGTCGTAAGGTATCTTCTAAAAAGATCCAAAGGTTTTTCTGTTTCTTATGACTGTTGCGACATGCTGCATTCCACCACTGTCTACGAAACTTTCTTAGCCGTGTGGTAGTGTTCGGAATAGTGGCATTGGCGGTGTTCATTATCGTATCGATGACATTTTGAACTGCATTCGAAACGTCGACATTACTGACCATAGCCTCATTAATATCTGCTAGTTGAGAAAATGAATTCCAGTCGGCCCGCTCTAACAGAAAACGCGAAGGACAAACAGTCACACCGCCGTTATCAGCGTGGGAGATTATTTAGGGAAGGGGATCGCTGTTGTGCAGATCATCACCAACTGTCCAATTCAACAACTGTAGTAGATTTGGAGAGCATATGGCTAGGTCAAGACAATGGAAGCTAAGTGTGGGCGCATTGAAGTATGTTTGCTCGTCATTATTGAGCAAACAGAGACAGTTATTATTTAAAAATTATTCAATCTGCTGCCCACGAGAGTTGTTACTTTCCGAGCCCCTCAAAGTAGTATGTCCTATGAAATCTCCAAATAAAAATTAAAGGCTAGTGAAGTTGGTCCACTAAATTTTCAAGATCTTGTTCACAAAGGACACAACAGGGGGGAAGATAAATATTGCTGACTGAGAGCAAAGATCGTATATGAACTTCAGCAACAGCCTGAAGAAATGTATGCATATTAAGAGGCGTGTTCGGTTACAAACTAGATGTGAATAACCAGACACGGCCAGGTCATATCCACATAATTTGATTGGAATGTTGGGTGTCAAGAAGGGTTTTTGAACACCGAAAAAACAGGATGAAAAATGTTGAAAATGGTCTTAATGTCTTGCAATTTGGACCTGGTACCCATTAAGAAAGCGGTTTTGAAGAAGCTTGAAAAGCAATTTTTTGAGTTGCTTCATACTCGCAACTCATCTCCAAGTCAACCGCATCATCAAAAGATGTAATTTAATATCTTGGCTATTTGGCATACCGAAGATAGATGTTAAGTAGTTATGGACAATACATTGCGTCGCAAATCCGAAAGCGTCCGAATTTTTTACTGATGACTTTTTTTAATTTTTGCTGAACGGCTTGTATCTATAGGCCGGGTTTGGCAAGTTTTAACTTCAGCGATTTTTTTAGTTTTTTTCTTGGATTTCTTTTTTTTTTTTTTTCTTTTCTTTTCTTTTTTTTTTCTTTCTTTCTTTTTTTTTTTTTGAAACTATAGGCGTTTTGGGAGCACTGTTAATGGTATTTTCGGTATCTGAACAAGTGATTGAGCTGTTTGGGTTTCGTCGCGTTTTTTTGCAGTTTGTGCAAGAACAATTTGCACAAAATGCTCTTTGTTCAACGGTTATGCTCCATATGTTATACCAGGAGAACTATTTTGAGCTACAACCCTGTTCCTAGATTCAGAATGATAAATTTTCTTCAATTTTAAGAGTTGTTATCTGTTTTTCAAGTTGCCATTGCAAACAGAATCGAGAGTAGGACGTATGATTACCCCAGTCCACTCATTTTTCAATTGCGGACACTGCTGACTATCATGAATTTCTGCCCATCGGTCACAAGTGAGTGTACCGCAGCAGTTTTCCTTTGAATAGCCAAAGCGCTGGCACTAAAAGCATATGGGGAGATTTGGGATGTATGGTAATACTGGTAATTTGATGTATCCTGCATAAATATATTCTGGCAGTTTTCAAAACAGTAGAATATGAAATTGTAAAAAAATTTAGTTGAGAAATTTAGAATTTATTTTTTTATATTGGCAACGGATATGGATAGTTTGAGGATAGAAGACAGTTTTTTAATTCAAATGAATTTTTCAAATTAATAATTGACAAAAAAAAGCTTTAGAAAAACATGAATTCGAAAATTGTTCCAAAATCTTTGTAATTTTTGTAATAACGATGTAAATGGAAACGTAATCCAAATAAATGCTTTGCAATGGGATTTGACGAAAGGGATGTAAACAACGCTCAACACATTTTTCAATATATACAATGTAATAATTATAATGATTTATTTCTAAATGTATTAACTGTGTTAAAATGTTTCTTTACATTGCCACTTTCAATAACAAATGCTGAACCCTCTTTCAGGAAATTAAAGTTGATAAAGAATTAATTTCGGTCAAGCATATGGGCATAATGCTTATACGCTCTTGCTATACTAAGTATCGAAAAAGAAAGGTAGAATATCGTAATCGTAAAGAATCATAATTTTTCTGGAGTAATTAATAACAAAAGCGAAATCAAGCATTAAATAAATATGCAGTAGTAATAAATGCTTGGAGTTTTTTTTAATTCTTTTTTTACTTTGCAAAAAATTTAGGGCCCCAAATGGTTTGTTGCAGCAGGTCCCTTCATAGAGAAGGCAGGTTCTGAGTCTTATATTTATCTGCAAATGAAGAATACTTAACATTTTAAACTTATTTATTGCCTCAAACAATCAGGTTTTAAGAAACAAAAAAATATTTTATGGCCTCTATATAAATAAAAAATAAAACATGTCTTATTCAAAACATGTCATGCATATATGTCATATAATATGTCTTCGTGAAAACTGTCTTACGATGTATTCTAATTTAAAGTTATATATAATTTCAAAAAAATAAATAATTAAGATTCAAACTAGTTTTCCCATTTCTAATGTATATAGAGCTTTTATATTCAATGGCTAGATTTGAAACTAATCTTTTTTCGAATCAGATTTCGATTGCATCATACGAAAAGTAATAAATATAAAAAGGGTCAAAGGTCAAAAAATATCCATACTTTTGATACATTCATGTTTAGAATTTTGTTCAGAATGTTATTTTGAAGAAATTACTACTGTATATTATTAATTTCTCTTACAATTTATTATAAAAACGATATAATTTGATAACATAATATTAGACTTGATTTCAATTTCAACACGTCCTAGTTAAAATCATATTTTGAAATTCGTCTTTTCGTTAAAAAGTATATCTGTAATCATATGAATTGCTTACTTTAAAGGACTTCTCGACGGAAAGGCATTGCTCTCGATAGAAAGTTTCATCAAAGCCCTTGACTGCTGCTTTTTGCTGGAAGTATACGGGATAGTACTCCATTCCATAAAGTTTGGAGAGCTTTGCTAATCGATCTTTTGCCGTCTATTTGTTGAATATATTTAATTGTCTCTAGATTATTTATCTACTACTTAAGAAAAATTAAATGATTACTAGTTCCTTTATTTCAATGAAGTTTTAATTCGCTCAAGAGCATCACCAGAAACATTTTTTTCTCCTTTGAAAGTTCACTAGAACTTCCACATCTATTCCTATGGGCAATGACATGTCGTAGAGCGGGTATATATCCTGGAACATTTTATAATACCATGATTGAATGCTTGCAAATTTGATGCACTCGCTGTAGAAATAACAGTTTGATATTTGAGACCTGAGTTTCATGCTGCATTTTTCAACACAAGGCTAAACTTTCGGCTTGATTCTTCATGCCTCTATTGAAATTTACCAGTTATTCTTCAAAAATGGATGGTTCCATCCATGCATTTTTATAAACTTGCTAACATGCACTGTTTTTTTATCTTTAAAACACCAGGATCTTTGATATTTCGACTTAACCAGGGGCTTTTTCTTCTCTGTTGCGTTAGCATAAAAACTAATAGTAATCAACTCCTTTGGAATTTTTCGGCATTCGTCTTCTTCGAACTTTGGAATCATACCTTAATAGATTAAAATGTGATAAAACAGCTCTGTTTAGTCTTGGTCATAATATTCAGTTGAAACCAAAGGAGCCCATTCCTACCAGTTTTAATATGAAGTAAAATCAACATCTGCCGTCAGTTCGCTATACAGTGATCGAAAGTCATGTTATTTCGTGTATGAAATATGTTCATCCATCCAGTGATGGTAGTAAAACTTTCAGTTCCAAAAACACCCGGAATTTCTTTAGCCTTGGGTAGAAACACAGGTCCATTGATAAGAGTTTTATTAACGAGAACAGTTTTAAACCTTTCCAAAACATCCTAATTTATGTCGATATACTTTTCGTGTCCCATATGTTTGACACCAGAAAATGTGGTCTTTGTATTCTTTCAAAATCAAATCCTTTTCTTTAATTATTTTGTTGATTTATTTTCTTCCACAATTAAATAATTCTGCTAGCTACTTTCCACGTTTGTTGTTCTCATATCGATGCATAACTTGAATGCGCAGCTCAAGAAAAAACGCACTTCAACAACATTACAATTTATATCAACGACCGATTAATGAAAGAAGTGCGAATAAAGTTTTTGATCCAAAATTATCAGAATTCACCAATAGCAATAATTACAAACACCCTTACTTAACCCGGCTTTAAACTTTCGACTCTTAATTAGAAATTTGAAATAAATATTAAATAGAATAACACTTTCCTGAAAAATAAAATGGGAGAGGTCGGGGGAAGACCGTTTAGAGGTGGTTGAGTGGCTACTCCTTGGGGTTATTTTTACTTTAGATCTGTGGGTCGAAAAATTCGCAACATTAAATTTGGTCATTAAAAGGAGAGGGGGACATCTATGCAGTTGTTTCAATTCAAAGAGATTTCTCTGTATATACATATATAACTTAACATCTTAATTAATTTCTTATTATTATTATGTTATTTTAGCCCATATTAGCATCAATTAACATCACTTTAAAACGTTCTCTTATTTTCTGATCCAATTCCCACTTTTTATTTAATTATTTTTCACACGCGCTTTAGAAAAATGTTAACTTCAATAGTTTCTCCAACTCCAAATGAAGGATGAAACTCACTGTTGTTTCAACCTTCCTTCAAAAATCCTTATGTCGAAGGGTCAAAGAAATCCTTATCAAAATCGCATTTAAAAAATCGACCACAGGTAAAAATTTCTACTTCTTATGCTTTTGTGTCGTCTCGTAGACTGATGCATTATTTATTCTTTATATGCAAATTATGCATCTCGTGGTCAAATAATTAGAAGTTTAAATTTCACAATTCACTTCTTCTCGGTAAGTATTTTATGAATTATATATATGAAGAGAGAGGAGGGGATTTGAGTATGATACTGAATAAGGTTTTCTTTTATTTCAATTTTAAGAAATTCGCTTGGGTATTACATGAATTTGTTAAAAAAATTATGTCATGTAATAGTTAAAGTCTAAAAGACTTTTTTATTAAAATTTCTGTCTCCATTTGCTCATTTAACTTGAAGATAAATCTTCACAATTTTATATCAGTATTCCTGAAATCATAATAAAATACAGACTTTTAAATACCTGAAGCTGAATTCAAATTTCATAATTGTCCATAATACCTCATTGTTAAACAGTAGCATTTATTCAGAGCAACTGCATTCCTCCGAATACCGACCGACATATTTACCAGAAATAGTAAACAGAATTATCTTTTAATCAGGAAGTAGGACTTTTAAAGGAATTTAATTAGATTCGTCTGCGGCTGTTTATTATGTACCAATACGGAAAGAGTTCAATAAAGAAACGAGCGTGGTCTGATTAATTATATGGCTCTTGCGCCATAAAACTTCAAATAACCAAACCAAACCAAACCTGATTAATTACCGCCAGAGTGAACACACAATCCTCATTCATCACTTCAGGTAATACGTGAATTCGAGAATAAATATAGAATTACAACTAACCCGTTGTTTCTTGCGAGTAACTTTTATGAATGCATTCACGTGTTAGTTCGAACATTAAAAGCTTTGCCAATAGTTCTGGAATTTTGTCAAGTATTTATTTAGTCTATTTAATCTTTTTTATGCATATTTCATTTCCTTAAAAAAGATTAAAATTCTTAGAAGGAAAAATTAATAAAACATTTGTTGAAAATGATCGTATCAAATGTTAAATTTCTTTCAGAAATTCTCATAACATAAACAAAATTCTTACATTTGTTTATGACATTGGATCTTTAGTGACCTTATTATCATGAAACTAATAATCTTTAATAGAATTTAGAGCTATTCAAGCATTTTCATTAACTAAGTATAATTGAAGCATTATATTACTAAATTATTATACATTAATATTTTAATGATTTCTTAAAGTCGGACTGCAAATATTTTAAATCATATAAATATTTGGAAAGGAATTCAACTGATTATTAATCAATCCTTGAATTTGTATTTTAGGCAATTGTTTGTCGGCTTCCTGACATAGCGGTAGCGTGTCTTCCCCGTGATCTGGGCGTCCCGGTTCAGGCATGGTTATTCTGTGTTCTTTCTGCGAGATGTATGAATGTACCCCGCTGTGAAAAGGGACTGTGCAAGCGAATGTGTGTGTCACATTCATTTGAGCTAGAAGTCAGACTTCTGCCCTCTGGGTGCTCAGGGGTCTTTACCTTCAGAAGCTACTGCATCCCCTTTCCGAGGAAACACGGACACGACATCGTCATCATGCAATTGTTTTCATTGGCAATAAAAAAATCCCTTTGTTTTACTATTACAGAATCTCCCACGTCGTAACTATGTTATTTATAAATGAATTTTATATTAACTGTGCAAAATAATAGCCAAATCAAATTGATTAAAATCCTGACAATGTTTTTTTATTGTTTTAAAATATTCCATCAATATAAAAGTGAATATAATTTTGAGTTTGTGCCACTACCTAATTTTTAAACCGTTAGCAATAGAAACGTATTTGCAACTGGAAAGCTGCAATGAATATCATAAACAAGTATATTTTTTTGTTTTGTTTTTTATGTCAATTAATATTTAGTTGAAAAATTACATATTTGTAATTTTTATAATATACTCTTACCTTATGAGACATCTTTAGTAAAAAATATTTTTTAGCAGTTTCACATTTTATTTTACTTACGAAGCCTGCTTTGTCATTGCGGGTTTCCCCTAATATATCTTTTCATCCAGCGAAAAAAAGATATCAAAGATAATGTTGTGAATATCATCCAATATTCCAAAATGTTTATTTCTAATCTCGCATATTTTAGTTTTTATCACATTACACACCTCTCAGGGGCTCACCTACTATAGCTAAGTACAGGTGTCCCAATCCCGAGGTACCCAGGCATCTTGACTCCCTTTATGTTTACTCTTCTCTATGCCTTGTACTTTCTGCTTGATTCTTCCATCCCTCAAGGATAGGCGAGGGAGCTCTCCTTGAGAAGCTGTCACCGCAATGTTTGCTTCCTGCTTCACATGGACAGCAAATACTCCCAAGTGTTTACCGTGCGTGAAGAACCATTAGAGGGGTGGTGCACTGTGGTAACCTGTGTATGCATCGGCTGGTTGCTAGTCACCTGAATGGCTAATCTGCTAGGGATCAAGCGAAGGGGTTACTCCTTGAGTTTGACGTTAAAGGTGATCACTTTCCCCGGGGATATAGGTTCCGGCTAGCACTGAGGTAAACGTCGGGAATGGCCAGAGCCGGTGGCTGTCTTCCCTTGTGGGCTCCTGAGTGGGTGATGCCGTTGGGCCTGAGTCCCCATCAATGCCGTATGGACAAGAAAAATCGTTCTCCATTTAGTTGTCATCATATTGTACCGCATACTTAACTAAACCAAATCACGATTCATTTTTGTTTTCAAGTGTATTTCTGACAAAAATGAAAATTTTAATCCTGTGTCACCTTTTCTCGTGCAGAAGCAACCGTAGGCGAGGTACCTTCAATCATAAAACTGCGTTCTGGTGAATTGCTGATTAAAGTGAATTCAAAAAAACAAGTACAGCAAACATTAAAATTAATAACTGTAGCTACAATACCGTTACAGTCAGTCCATAGACATCGATAAATTACTCTAAAGGGTTTATAACAGGCGGGGAATTGTTTAATGTTCCCCTTGAAGAAATATCTTCAGAATCAAAGCATCAAGCTGCCACCAGTGTACAACAGACCTCACTACGGCGGAATAGCCGAACCCTACCCACCATATTCTCACTTTCCATAGATGATGAGATGTTTTCAGTACCAGCGTTTCGGTCACTCTAAGGCCAACTGCTCCTGGACGCTCACTTGTGCCCGATGTGCTGAAAATGGGCTCGGTAATCCACAATGTTCCATACCAGATAATTGCGTGAACTGTTATGGAAACCTCACCTCATTTTCTAGATCGTGCGAACGCATGACACTCGAGAAAAATCATTACAGTTAAAATAAAAGAATCTGCCGGCGTCCTGGCACAGGGGTAGCGCATCTTCCCCGTGATCTGGCATCCCGGGTTCGAGTCCCGGTTCGGGCAGGGTTGTTACTCTGTGTTCTGTCTGTGAGGCGTATGAATGTGCCCCCCTGTAAAAAGGGGTTGTCCAAACGAATGTGTGTGTGTCATCTTCACTTAAGCTAGAAGTCAAACTTCTGCCCTCTGGGTGCTCAGGGGTCTTTACCCTCAGAAGCTACTGCACCACCTTTCCGTGGAAACACGCACACGACATCATCATCATCAAAAGAATCTTTATCTTACCCCGAAGATAGAAAGAAAATTTTATCTCAACCCCCCCCCCCCTGGTTTGAAATATGCCTCCGCCGTATAGAAATCATTTTGCATAAAATGTACGTACAAGAATTGTCTCAAAAATTCTAACCGTTCTATCGCAAATACAAAATAATCGAACACAATTCGGAATCAAACACCAACATCACTTCAGAAACTCATAGACGTCAAAAGTTCCAAGCAAAAAAAAATCTCAGAACTCCCTCAGATCGAAACTTTTCAAATTTGACCTTACAAAAATAAGTTCGCTTTCCAAGTTGAAATCGTATAAAGTACAGAAATCCGTCGCTTTTGGACTTGCGATGCAGCGAATAGTCCATAAGGATTTAATATCTATTTTTGGTGAAGCCCCCCAAAGTCCTGAACTCATCAAACTTCATTCATCTGAAGAAGAGGATGAAGAAATTAGTTTCTATATTTCGTAACATTCAAACACTGTAATGACAGCTTTAACACGAAGTGTTAAAACTTTTGACTCCTTTAGTTTTCTACCTCGGGATATTCTACAATTTTCATTCCTGAATCCTTCCACGGGATTCGACAAATCATTAACTTTTCCTCTGGTTTTCAAACAGCTCTATTTCTATCATCGCGATATATATTCTTCTTTTCTGCCAATTTATATGGATGGCTCGAAATCAGATGAATATGTTAGTTGTGGAATCGTTCTTACATCTGACACACTGAACCATCGTCTTCACAACTACTGCTCTGTTTTTATTGCTGAGTTAGTGGAAATTTTCCCTTTAGGAGTTCACCTACTATAGGTGAGTACGTGTGTCTCAATCCCTAGGTACCCAGTGGCAATTTTCCCTTTAGGAGTTCACCTACTATAGGTGAGTACGTGTGTCTCAATCCCTAGGTACCCAGGGATCTTTAGTCCCTTTCAATTTATTATCCTCTCACCTTCTGTTGTTTGCTAGATTCTTCCCTCCCTCAAGGGTAGGCGAGGGAGCTCTTCAGGAGAAGTTGTCGCCAGTCTTTTTGCTTCTTGCTTCTCATGCACAGCAAATACCCCAACGTGTTTACCGTGCTTGTAGACCCATTAGACCGGCGGTGCACTATGATAGCCTGTGTATCAGTCAGCTGGTACCAAGTCACATGAGTGACTAGTCTGCTAGGGACCAAGCGAACGGGTTATTCCTTGGGCTTGACGTTAATTGTGGCCACTGTCCCCATGGGTAACTCCCAGTGTATTTGAACCGATTAGCACTATGGTAAGCGCTGAGGCTGGGAATATGTAGAGCCGGTTACTGCCGTCCCTTATTGGGCTCCAAGGTGGGTGGTGCCTTCGAGCCCAAATTTCTTACTATATCGAATGGGCTTTCCCAAACGTCATTCCTTCGATAGGCATAAAAATGTACAAATCACTTTTATTTTGATCATCATTTCTATCGATTTCATATCACTAAACTTATATCTGAAAGAAATGAAACTTTTGATAAGGCATCTCTTTTCTTAGTACAAAAGTCTATCTCTGCAACTGTAGGAGAAGAAGCACCTGTTTAAAAAATGCGATCTGGGGATTTACTTTTAGTGGTCAGTACTCGAAAGCAAGCCCAAAATATTCAAAAATTGATAGCTCTGGCCACGATCTTGGTTACTGTCAGTCTTCACACATCATTAAACGCATCTCAATGAGTTATTACTTGAAGTGAAATATTTAATATCCCCTTAGATTATATTCAAAAGAAGTTAAAACCAGAAGGTGTTGCAAAAGTTCGCCGTATTACCATCCGAACAGAAGGACAAATTCTCGAAACCAAGCATCACATCCTTACTTTTAATTCACCAAAACTGCCAGATTTCATATATGCAGGCTATATAAAGCTACCAGTCCGGCCGTAAATACCAAATCCACTTAGGTATTTCAAGTGGCAGCGCTTGCCAACAGGAGGAACTGTTGCTCTGAAAAAGGTCATAAAAGTCAACGATGTTCCAATCCAGAGAAATGCGTGAATTGCGAAGGCGAGCATACATCTTCCTCTCCGATATGTACACTTTGGAAACTTGAAAAGCAAATCACCACGACAAAAATTAAAGAGGAAATCTCTTACTCTGAAGCACGAAAGAAAGTACTTGCACAGATACCGTTACCTGGTGTAAGCTATGCAGTCGTGGTCTTGCTTTTGTGATAAATGTAGTTGCAGAAAATGTGATAAGAATAATAAGGAAATGAAATTTAAAAAATTCGTGGATTCTGATACAGAAGAATCAATAACCAATATTTCTGACCCTGGAAAACCGGATAAAAAGCAATAGAAATCGAAATCAGATAAATCTCTCAAATTAAAGCTTGCAAAGTGTGGACTGTCAAAGTCAGATCTATGAAATAGAATAATACTGTTTCTCGAAACTCTGCAGCTTTGGGTCTTTCTAGTCAAGGGATTGCTCATAAAAACTTGACATCCGGTTTTGGAGGTATACAAAACAGTCCCGATCTCAAACTCCCTCCTTCGGAGGATGAGGATGAATCTGAAATGAGTATTTATTTCCACAACAGAAACTTGATGACATTTTTTCTCTTCCTGCAATTAGAACTTCTTAATGGGTACCTTCCTTTCTTGAAATTGTTGTGGCATTTGGTCCAAAATTCTCATACATTATTCCATTTAGTGAAAGAATGAAATTAATTTTACATTAACCATGTCTTTCAAATGTTAACATTAAGACTGTATAATTGCTAAGTGCCCCCCCCCCCTGGGATGTCTCACAAATTTTTTACTTGAATCCCTTCGCAAGATTTGATAAATAGTCAAATGATCCAGTTATTTTTAAACGCCTTTTTTGCATCATCTATATCGGTATTCGTCTTTTGTACTAATTTTTACGAGTGACTCAAAATCATGTCAGTTGCAGCATAATTCTTCCGTCTGATACACTATCGTTTACATAATTGCTGTTCAGTAATTACTGCTGAGTTGACAGCAATTGAGTTGACCTCCTGAATGTCACTTTATTACTTATACCGATAGTATATATGAGTTGGAAACACTTTCTCACTATAGCAATTGGCTGCATCCAATTTCGATTAGAATGCTGTTAACTTGTGTCCTA
>JAPMOQ010065844.1:83323-204767 GCA_026543055.1 Argiope trifasciata
TATTCATGTAAGCATTTCTGAGAATGAAGAGGCTGATTCAGTGGCAAAATATGCAAACTATTTTTGTCCCATAGACTTCCATATTGCGTCATAAAGAGATTTTTCATTAAACATATTTATTCACTATGGCAATCAACATGGGATCTGGAGATTGAGAATAAACTCCATTCCATCAAGCCGACCATTGGCTCATCGCCTGTTGACCCTATACGAGAATTAGATGTCAAATTGACTCACCTTCATATAGGACACACCCGTTTTACTCATCGTCTTCTCCTCTTGGGTGAAAGGGTGCCAATTTTCCCCACTTGTCATATTGCTTTTAGAGTGAAACATATTTTAATTGAATGCCCTGATTTAAATTCTCGTCGAAATAATTTGTACTACTCATCTTATCTTAACTTGCAAGACTTAGTGGGTGAAAAATACCACCCAAATATTTTTAAAATTTTTAAGAGCTATTGGTTTTTTTCAGCTGCATTTAATACTTTTTTTGTCTGTTGGCTTTTCCTTTTGTTAAATGCGTCTTATTTTTAATATACATTATTCGTTGTCTTACTTTAAAATTGCTCTTTTTTAATATTTGTATAGATACATTTTATGTGGTTTCAATTACTTACATTTGCTTTTAAAATCGTGTTATTTTTAATATTTTTTCTAATTTTACCGTATGCTTGGAGCAGTCGAGCCAAATATAGCTCTTTCGCCAATAAACCACACAAAACAAATAATCTTGCTTAAAAATTATCAGTTATGTCCTAAAATAGCCCTCGTGTTGCTGTAAAATTATATTTAAATATAGATGATTAATAGTATTAATTAAACTAATTAATAGTATTTTACATTGATACATTTTTATAAAGCTGATTTAGAGCTCAAATATATATTTTAAATTTTCTAATTTAAGCTGATTAGCATATTAAAAATAACTCAATTTTAAAAAAAATTCTAAATGAGAAATAATCTTAAATAGGCGTAATTGACATTTATTTACATAAAAAAATAAAAGAGGTATCATTTCAATAATTACTGCTTCTCAAAGTACAATAAAGTAGAAACGGCAATCATTAATATTTTATTTAAACAAAGAAGAAATCAATTTTTATTTCGTTCTTTTCATTTTTATCTTTGTTTTAAATGAAATCAATCTTAATCCTTTGTTGTTCACTTCAAAAATAATTTTAGGTTTTATTTTCCAGTAACTTTTTGTAATTAGAAGTTGGTTGTTTGCTGTAATTTTAGCCAATGATTCATCACATTAAAAGAGTACCAATTTTTTTAAACATTTGCTTAGGATATAATCATTTATTCATTTATTCTTAATAAAATGATAATGTAATTCTTAATTCCTTCTTTTCGTTGTTACTGAACTGTTTTAACTTCAGAAACAATGCTTAAGATATAAATTTTATAGGTATTTTACAAGCAAGCCAAGGAACATAATTTAATCATGTAATGTTTAAACTTGTGTAACTCTGCTGATTAAAGGATTTCAATGTTACATTACACATTTTTTTTCATAGGCAGTAATATCAGCCTCTTCAGTTCCTTAGTAAGTCGTTTCTAATTACAATTAATTAAGCATGTAAAGTTATACATGCTTAATTAATTGTAATTAGAAACGACTATACAAAAACGATTATACAAAAAATAGTTTTTTTAATATTATATTATTTTATAGAGTCTGTTTCTACTAAATAAGTAAAATACGTAATCAAGGCACCACTGAACTCTCAGTATTTTATTTAAATAGAAAAATTATGATGTAAGATGTCTTATACAAGAGTTGTTCAAATGAAAATGTATGAAACGACACTGAGTTTATAAATTAAGACTTTATTCAAAGTATAAACCCTAGATCTAATGACTATAACGATCCCATTGATTAACGAACTGAAGGGTTCCTTGTACCCAGAATTCCAATGGCCATGACAAGTTCGAGTTCTTCCCAACGTACTTGAATTCGACATTCGAGTTGAAACGCTTCGTTTTCAGGTGTTTCAGAAAAGTTGGACAGCACCGTGAAACCAAGCATTTGATCCTTACATTTCATTCGTTGAAAATACCGGAATACGTTAAATTGGTGAAATGAAATTTGTCGTTAAGACTTACTTCCCCAATCCCTTGCGATGTTTCAAGTGCCAGCGTTTTGGTCATTCCAAGGCTTCTCGCCGCGGATCTCTAACCTGCGCCGGCTGTGCGGAAACAAGTCATGAAAACTTTGACTGTACCTCACCGAAAAAATGATTCAATTGCAAAGGTTCTCATACCTCCTTTTCTCGTTCCTTTCCATCGTGTAGATTTGAAAAGGAAGTTATGGCTGAAAAGGTGAAAAATTGCATTTCATATTCGGAAGCAAAACGAATTGTGAACACTCGTAGGCCTGCTAATGGACTCCAGAAATTCTAATGCTGCTAAGGAAACGCTGGAAGCCAGAAGCACTCAGATAATGTCTATAATGATACATAATAATATCATTTTCAATCATCTTATACACCCTATGAAATTTTCCCCAAATCTGAATAATTTGTAAAAGACTTATCACGCAGTATTCCTTTGGAGAGACACCTCTCAAGATATCCTACAGTGTGAAGTTGCTGCTACTTCACAAAACTTAGAAAGTTTCAAAACCGTTACTAACAGGAAAAATTTAAGAAAAACCGCAACCTAAAGATGATAAAACTATTATCACAAATAAGTCCAATCATAACACCGAGAGCGAAATATAGTCGGATAACACAGCAGAATACAATCTCCATGAAACTATTGATGAAACCCCGCTTTCTCCGGAACTTTCAATAAATTCCAGCACAGTTCATTAAATTGTTTTTAAACAAAGACCTCAAGAATGTCAAGTTAAATGGGTTGATCTTAAAAAATCTCACTGTGAATCTTCAAATATGCCATTTCATGATAAAGAAACATCGAATCAAAGGATTATAATGTTTTTTTCCCTTGTTTTGTTAGATATTAAAACATTACTCTAAAATAAGTTATTTTTGTACTTATTTTACTGTTATTTTCACCTGTTAAACTTCATTGGTATTTTAATCTTTTTACATTTTTTGAAAAAAAAAATTCTGGGATGTAATTTTCATTTTTGAAACCGTTGATGCTATTAATTATTGGATATCTTTCATTTTATGAAAATAATTTTAAATTGCATGACTGAATTGTACGTGGCGTTTTTAACACCATTTATTTGGCGCAGTATAGCCATATTTCGCTCTTACACCATTAACTCACAAAATCCAATCCAATCTAGTCTCTGGTATCAATTACCGTAAAGAACGAGCCGCCAACAAGACTACTTTTCAAGACTAAAATGGAGGCCTTGGAAAAACTATGTTTAAGCTAAGAGAAAAATATTGGTTCCTCTTTAATCTAATTTTCAATTTAAAAAATCGCCATATAACGAAATAAGACTGAGCCCAAATAGTGATCCAATCAGTTGATTCCGACTGTATATTGGATCACTTCTTCCCAGGTAAAACTCTTAAGGACCATCTAGGTTATTCACCCATTAGGGATGAACACAAGACCCTCAACAGCCTTGACTTGGTTGTAGTTTTTTTTTTGGGGGGGGGTCTCTCCTGGGACTCTACGAAATAGATTATAAAATGTGGAAAACGGCTTATATTTTAGATTAAAAAATATGTTAATACTTTTTTATATGTACTTTTACTATAACTATTTTCCGGAGTGTCCCAGGTTTGGTAGGGTCTTTTTCTTGCTTAAAAACAAGAAGGACCCTGCCCTTTGTTCGTCATACCGACCGGTTTGTCCGTTGCCCACACTAGCCAAAATTGTAAAGAGAGTCTTCTATACTTATAATAAAGCTCAATGTGTGTGTGTGTGTGTTGGCGCTCTACAGGCCAGACCGTTGGACCTACAGCTACCAAATTTGCTACATGTATACCTTGGAGGTCCGGAATGTGCACCTCGGCGCCCCTTTTTCGAATTTTTAAATAAATGTGAAATAATTAAAATTTAAGCGAAATTTCGACGTTTTTCCGCTATAACTTCCGAAAATATGATCGCATAAACATGATTTTAACATCAATTTAAAGATTAAAAAATTAGCCTTCTAATGGTATCAGTGTTTTAATGTATAACTTAAGCTTCTATTTTTAACGAATTTTTAAAGAAATATTTTAACCATGTTTTTTTAGCACGTGACTAGATAAAATAAAAGAATGCCGGAAGTTCAAAAAAAAAATTATTATCATCGCAAAATAAATCTACAGAAATGCAACTTTCAGCACGTGACTGGATAAAATAAAATAAATATAAAATGGGATATTTTCTTTAAAAAATAAATGCAAAGCAAAGGTTTCTACAATCGTTTGCAATATCTAAATGATTAATTCAATAAATCTTCTTTATTTACGGTAAACCTGATTGAATTTAGACAGGATATGCATTGAAATCTCGACTTAATGGCATATTTATGTAATCGTTTGTAATATCTGTATCATTAATTTAATAATTTTTTTTCCTTTCTCGCTTTCTTTAAAAAAACATATTTAATATTTTGGCAACGTTATCGAAATTTTTTTTAATATTTTGGAAGCATAACCGATGGTTAAAACTGACTGATTTACAAAAATAAAGAATATTATTAGGAAAAGGTGTACATATAGAACTTTCCGTCCATCATCTTAAAGAAAATATTAATTTCAGGTCAATCAATTCCCGGAATTACTTCAAGGCTAATGAATATGTGATTTAATTGAAAATTTTAGAACGCTTTACTCATGGCGAACCAGCTGGTCGCCAAAGGCGGCTAGTTCTGAATAAACTTAACTCATGGCTGGAACAATATAATCCATCTTCGACAATACAGTTTCAGAGAGGACCAAAGTTGCGATCAACAAAACATTATCAATAATACTAATACCCGTGTCCAGGGAGAACATTTGGCCCTCATCTTTCCGGACATTAAATCAGCTTTCTACAATATGAACTCGTCGGTACTTTTTAAAATTTTGACCAATTATAGCACTCCTCATTTTTACATAAATTTCATATTTTAGTATCTGAGCGAAAGGAACATCTCCTTTCAAAACGAAATTTTACTATCGACTAGATGGGGATGTGTTACAGGGGATTCCCGCAAGGATCAGTGAGTATATATCGGTAACGATAATTTAAAACTCGATATTCCGGGAGTATATATCTAAGCCTTCGCTGACGACCTTTCACTTATAATTGGTGGCCACACTTCGAACGCACTAACAAATAATGTAAATACTGCATAGGCTACCGTACACAATAAACTCAGTGATATCAAATTAAAACTATCAGTCGACAAATGCCAGGCGATCGTGTTTAGAAGTATAGACTCCAGGAAATACTCTAAAAGAGACTCCACTACCCTGAGTAAAAGGCTTACCTAAAATTAATAATCATCCAATCAAAATAAGCGATAGCCAGGGAACACTGGGAATCATGACTGATAATAAACTTACTTGGTCCTCCCACATCGCCACACTAATAGAAAAGGTTCTCGATCTGAACGCCAATTTCAACTGCATCGTTAAAACTAAATGGAGCCTGGACAATAAAAATTAAATTTTGGGGCAAAACCATTATTGAGAATGCCCTCATCTATGGAGCTAGTATATGGAGAGGGTTTTTGACGAAAAAACAAATTTCCAGACTCCACTCTATCCAAAGAATTTTCCTTCTTCGCTTTACGAGAGCCTTCAAAACTGCGTCCGACAGTGTCCTTAACATCTCCATCTGTGTTATTGGCTCGAAGGATTTTAACAGTATTTATTGAAATGGACAAAAATATTTTAGTTAAAAATATCCCGGTCGCCAAAAGAATTGTTCAACTACCCAAATCACTTCCTGGGGCAGCTGTTGAAATATACACAAATGGGTCCAGATTGGATAACTCCTCTGGAAACGCCGCGTGTATTTTTAAAAATGGATCAATTTTATCAATTATACCTTAAATATGATTTTTCCCTGGTTGTCCCTTGTAGTCTTTAAAAGTAAACTTCTGTAGGCTTCTTCTTCTTCTTTACGGTAATCTTCGAGATTAGAATTAAGTCCTCTGTGGAATTATTTTTTATGTGAGACTTATATATATTGTGTAATTTATTTACTCTATTTCTGCAACGCCGGTGTTCCTCGTTCCAGAAGCTGAATTTCTTGGCCGTTTGTTTTGGTTTCTCTTTAAGAAACTTAAAATCACTGTTGTGTATAAAAGCAATAATTTTTTTAAAATTTCAATCAGTTTGGAAATATTACGAACGTCGTTTAAGTTATTTTTCAAATATTTAAAGTATTTTTCACCCAAATTTATTTTTTTTTAAATTACCTTTAAACAGAAATATTTTAACTCCGTTTTTCAAGCAGAATTGGCGGCCATCGATTTTGCGACCAAATGGGCTGTCAAAGAATGAGCAATAGCGAATATATTTACTAACAGCATCTTACTTATTGACAGCAGTCTCTTCACCCTAGAACCATCTTCATCAGAGAAAGTTTTTAGTAATCATTGATTTCATTGCATACTAGGATTTTAAAAATTGGACTCTCTTTAAAATTTTTTTAATAAAGTATTAGGAACATGGGGATAATCTCCGTTTTATATTGTTAGGCTTGTTTTTATTATATCTTTTTAAGTCAACATTCTTTTAAACAAACATGGTTTATTTTAACTGTAATACTTATCCCTCGATATTGCCACTCACCATCGCATTTTTATATAGCCCTCTTGTCCGTAGTCTACCTATAACATCAACAAATACAAATACTACCAAACATACACCACTTGCTGTGAATGATATTAAAAACATCCTTGAATTTCCGGAATACTTATATTCCTAATCCACATCACTTTCCACCCCTCTCTCGGAAGATTTTAAATGCAAAAATTTTAAATATTTTAATGTAAAAAATTCATTTTAAACCCACGCAGTAATTTTAAAACATCGGAGATTTTAAGTGCAAAAATTTTAAATATTTTAATGTAAAAATCTATATTAAACTCATATAATAATGTTCAAACATCTACCAATTTTACCAAGAGTCAAGATTTTATGAGCATTCATAGTCTTTTACGCAGGTCTTTAATTGAAATATTCGCTTATGGACCACATTGGTCCTTTTATCTTGCCCTATCGTTGTTTATTGTGGTGTCCTGTGACCTGTGTTTATGTGTCTGTGTTTGTCTTGTGCCGTATTTTTGTTGTGCCCTCTGGGGATGTGTGTCGCTGTGTCTCTTGCATGTTTTAATTATTCTACCATCTTTTTAAATTCCGTCTTATAATCAGTTGTACCAGATTAAATCTAATATTGCAATTGCTTTGGTTTTCTTTAATCTTATATCTATTGTATAATTTTATGCGGCATATATATATTCATAGCAGCTGTTGAGTGCTATGGTCTTCTTCTTGGAGCTTCTATTGAGTGTCAAAGTATATCTCTAACGCACACTATTCGTATAAATTGTACTTAGCTATATATCATATAGTGGAACACTAGACAGAAAATAACTTATAAAAAACCCGGCCGGCCCCAACTGGCCTATCAGGGGGTTGGATTAATGAGTTTGTAATCATTAATTAATAATTAGAAGATAAAAAAATTTTAAATAATTACCCGCCCGCCTGCAATGATGGCCCCCATGGTGCCTCACTCCACACCTGGAAAAAAGAAGGAAAACTAATTTTTTAAATGTATATAAAACACCGAACGTAGGGGAATTGGTGACGGATGAGATGTGATAAGATGAGGTTAGAGTACTTTAATGCTTATATACCTTGGTGAAGAATAAATAGAAATAATTAAATATCTATCCAACCTGCGCTCTTGC
This sequence comes from Argiope trifasciata, assembly GCA_026543055.1. Classification (NCBI taxonomy): domain Eukaryota; kingdom Metazoa; phylum Arthropoda; class Arachnida; order Araneae; family Araneidae; genus Argiope; species Argiope trifasciata. The sequence goes on from JAPMOQ010065844.1 coordinate 91,155, forward strand.
TTCATCTACGATCATTTCTTCTGAAAATTAAGAGTTAATACAACACCTAAACCTATGATAAATAGCTAAAAACTCAAAATACATCAAAAACTAACTACCAGCTAATTAAACCTACGTCCGCAGTTAGTCGTGGTTACCACTGCGAGCATACCGCAATCCGCCATAGCCCACCACGATGGTTATATTGATAACCACAAAAAAGGTTGATTTTTGTATATAGCTTAAATTCATTTGCTTTTGCATGTTGCACAGTTGTAATTTCATTTGTATATTTCAACGCTCTTCCATTGTTCAGCAACTCATTTGAATAATTTTTAAGATAATTATTTCATGTTTTTAATTTTAGCATTTTTGCGGATTTCCTTGCCCCCATTGTTCAAAGGGTTGGTACATGTATACCTTATGCCGTTTTACGTAATTAAGTTATTGACCTTGTTCACTGGCAATGTTTGTAACCAACTTTCAAAGTTCAATAGATTTCTTGGATGCTCTGGGCGAATCTAATGACTGGCCTCTCTTTTCGCCTTACACCCAGATCGGGTAGGTTGAGAGGATGAGGATCCTCCGCCATTTCATTTGAACACTCCATGTTCAACGAATTATCAATTTGTATCAATTTTGACTTTAAATAATACTGTTCTAATACTAAATATTAGTAGCGCAATTGAAATTAAAATCTTTATAAACGAAAGATTTTTGTAAAATATCAAAAGGATATTATAGCACTAAGTATAAAATTTAAAAATAACATAATGTAGTATTTGGATGTGGAGCACATTGAATACCTAAATTTATTTTGATTTGTACAATTGTACTTATAGTTTAACTATCCCAAGCATTGCTCACTAGCATGTGCTGATTATTTTTTGCTTCTTACCAATCATTTCTTCTTCATAAAGGCAGGTGTGAAATTGTTTTTTCCATATAAAACCCCTTCAGGGGCTCACTATATTTAGGTGCTTACGGGTGTCCCTATCCTGACGTACCCAGGGACCTTTACTCCCTTTCAGCTTATTCTCCCCTCCACCCTTTGTATATGGATGTCAAGTTTCTTTCCTTCGAATGTAAGCAAGGAAACTCTCCAGGAGAAGTTGTTACAACTCTGTTTGCTTCCTGCTTCACATGGACAGCAAATACCCCCACATGTTTGCCGTTCGTGGCGACCCATTAGACGGGTGGTGCACTATGGTCCCCGGTGTATCAATCGGCTGGTACCTAGTCATTTGAGTAGCTAGTCTGCTAGGGATCAAGGGGTTACTCCTTGGACTTGGCGTGTCCCCGCGAGTAACTCCCATCTTATAGGTTCCGGCTAGCATTATGGTAAGCGCCGGGGCTGAGAATGACCGGAGTCAATAATTGTCTTCCCTTGTTGGGATCCGTGGCGGTTGGTGCCGTCGGACCTGAAATATTTCTAATATTGTATGGGTTCCCCCAAAAGTGGTCTCTTCAGTGGCCTTCGCATTGTTCCAATTTAAATTTTGTCCACCATTATGATAGTTTCTTTATTAACAAACTTGTTTCAGATAAAAATGAAATCTTTGAAATGGTATTACCATTTCGTGTACAGAAAGCTGTCACCACAACTGTTGGTGAAGTTACATCAATTAAAAAATGCAATCTGATGACTTGTTAATAGAAGTCAACTCTCGAAACAAGCCCAGAGCATACGAAAATTAAAAGCAATTTCAAATATCCCGATAAGTGTTAGCCCCTATGCTTCATTAAATATCTCTAGTGGTGTAATAACTTGTGGGGAAATTCTAATCCTTACTATTTATTATATTACAGATGAACTAAAGCCACAAGGAGCCCGTAGAATTACTATCAGGCGTTATGGAGAAATCATTGAAATTAAGTATCACATCACAACATTTAAATCTCCAAACTGCCGCTATATATCTATGCAATACAGACAATTACCAGTAATATCATACATCCTGAATCAACACAGAGGCTTTTAGTGCCAGCGATTTGGTCATTCAAAGGCAAACTGCCGCGGTGCACTAACTTGTGTTCGATGTGCAGAAAAAGGCCAAGAAAGCCACCAATGTGTCGCAGCTGAAAAGTGCGCGAACTGTAGTGTCGATCAAACGCTTTACTCCCGATACTGTTCACGATGGTAAATGGAAAAACAGATTACAGCTCTTAAAATAAAAGAAAATTTATCTTAGCCTGAAGCTAGGCGTAGGGCTGTAGCTCAAAATCCTACTCCTGGCGTAACATATGCTTCAGTTGCCCAAAGAGCATTTTGTGCAAACTGTTCTGCACAAACTGTGTTAAAAATGCCATGCCACTATACAGATTAAAAAATTATCTTGTTCAGCACTGAAAGCTTCATTAGCAGTACTCCTGAAACACCTAACGGTTCAAAAAAGAAGTAAATAACTAAAAACTCGCCACATAAAAACTTGCAAAACGCGGCCTTTCACTACAAGATGTTCCTCACAGAAAGAAAAAGTCAACATTGAAAAATTTAGTCGCTTTCGGACTTACGACGCAAGGCAATGTCCATATTTGGCATGCCAAAGAGTCAGGATATAAAATTACACCCTCCTGATGATGAGGATGACTTGGAGATGAGTTGCCAGTATGAAGCAACTCAAACAAATGCTTCCAAAGCCTCTTCTTCAAAACAGCTTTCCTAATGGGTACCTTCCTTTCTTGGAATCGTCGTGGCCTTCGGTCCAAATTACAAAACATTAAGACCATTTTCACCATTTTTCATCCTGTGTGTTTCGGTGTTCAAGAAACATTGACAGCAACATTCCAATCAAATTACGCGAATACAACTGTATTCGGAAAAATTCAGACTCTGGGTCTCATAGTTCTGGCGGTGTCTGTATCTTCATATCTAATTTGTATCCGAGCACGCCTCTTAATTTGCATACATGTCTTCAGGCTGTGACTGTACATGTTCATATACGATCTTTGGTCACAGTCTGCATTATTTATCTTCCGCCCAGTGGTGTCATTTGTCAACGAGATTTTGACAATTTAGCGGATCACTTCCTTCGCCTTTCATTTTTATTTGGCGATTTCAAAGGACATACTACTGTGTGGGGCTCATAAAGTACCCACTCTCGTGGGCAGCAGATTCAGCAGTTTTTAAATAATAACTGTCTCTATCTGCTCAATAATGACGAGCAAACATACTTCCATTGTCTTGACCTAGCCATATGCACTCCAGAGCTCTACCGTTGTTGAATTTGACTGTTGGGAATGATCTGTACAATAGCGATCACTTACCCTTGATAATCTCCAACGCTGATAGCGGTAGTGTGACGGCTTTTCCTCCATAATTTCTATTCCAGAGAGTCGACTGAAATACGTTTTCCCTACTTGCAGTTATCTATGAGGTTATTGTCACTAAAGTCTACACTTCAAACCAGTACAAAATGTCGCTGATGCTATAATGAACGCTGCAAACACCATCATCCCATAAACTACCCCAAGGCTAAGAATATTTCATAGATCGTGGTGAAATGCAAGATGTCGCGACAGTCATAAGAATCAGAAAAAATATTGGAATCTCTCTAGAAGATACCTTACAACTGAGAATTTGATCATTTTTCCAAGAGCCAAGGCTCTAGTCCTCCGCATTCAACGTCGTATTCAAAGAGAATCATGGATAAACTTTGTTTCATCCATCATATCCTTCACTTCCAGTACACTTTTATGGAGAAAGGTAAAAGCCACCAATGGAGTCTATCTCGAAACATCTATTATTGTTTCAGAAACTTGTAATGTTATGTATTTAAACACATTAGACTTTTCTAAACTTCTCGGGCAAGCGTTTGCACATGTTTCCGCAACTGATTCTTATAGCCCTCACTTTGAAGCCCTCCCATTTTAAAACCTGTACAGACACTCCATATAATTGTAATTACCAGATGCATGAAATGGAAAGGGATCTCACTGAAGTCCATAACATCAGCCCTGGACCAGATGGAATCACGTATAACATGATTCGCTATTTGAATGCCATTTCACTTTCCAATTTGTAACTGCTTTATAACAGAATATGGACTTTGGAAAGAATATGGAAAATTGCTTTTCAAGCATCTTCAAAACCGCTATCTTAATGGGCACCTTCCTTTCTTGGAATTGTTGTGGCCTTCGGTCCAAATTGCAAGACATTAAGACCATTTTCAACATTTTTAATCCTGTTCGTTTCGGTGTTCAAAAATCCTTCTTGACACCCAACATTCCAATCAAATTACGTGGATATGACCTGGCGCTGTCTGGATCTTCACTTCTAGTTTGTACCCGAACACGCCTCTTAATAAGCACACATTTCTTCAGGTTGTTGCTGAAGTTCATATACGATCTTTGTTCACAGTCAGCAATATTTATCTTCCCCCTGTGGTGTCATTTGTGAACTATATCTTGAAAATTTAGTGGACAAACTTCACTAGCCTTTCATTTTTATTTGGCGATTTCAACGGACATATTACTTTGAGGGGCTCGGAAAGTAACAACTCTCGTGGGCAGCAGATTGAATAATTTTTAAATAATAACTGTCTCTGTTTGCTCAATAATGACGAGCAAACATACTTCAATGCGCCCACACTTAGCTTCCATTGTCTTGACCTAGCCATATGCTCTCCAAAGCTGCTACAGTTGTTGAATTGGACAGTTGGTGATGATCTGCACAACAGCGATCCCCTTCCCTAAATAATCTCCCACGCTGATAACGGCGGTGTGACTGTCCTTCGCGTTTTCTGTTAGAGAGGGCCGACTGGAATTCATTTTCTCAACTAGCAGTTATTAATGAAGCTATGGTCAGTAATGTCGACGTTTCGAATGCAGTTCAAAATGTCATCGATACGATAATGAACACCGCCAATGCCACTATTCCGAACACTACCACACCACTAAGAAAGTTTCGTAGACAGTGGTGGAATGTAGCATGTCGCAACAGTCATAAGAAACAGAAAAACCTTTGGATCTTTTTAGAAGATACCTTACGACTGAGAATTTGATCGCTTTTAAAAGAGCCAAGGCTCTATTCCGCCGCATTCGACGTTGTATTTAAAGAGAATCATGGATAAACTTTGTTCATCATATTCTTCACTTCCAGTACACTTTTATGGAGAAAGGTAAAAGCCACCAATGGGGTCTATCACGAAACATCTATTATTGTTTCTGAAACTTGTAATGTGATGTATTTGAACACATTAGGAATTTCTAAACTTCTCGGGCAAGCGTTTGCACATGTTTCCGCAACTGATTCTTATAGCCCTCACTTTCAAGCCGCCCCCCCCTTCAAAACCTGAAGAGACACTCCGTATAATAGTATTTCCATGTGATACACTGTGTCACCGTTATTACAATTGTTGCTCTGTTTTTATTGTTGAGTTGGTGGCAATTTTCTGTGCTCTTCAGAAAGTTTCACCTTCCACTCAGCATAAATTCATTATCTATACTAATAGCATGAGTGCTCTGGAGACACTCTCGCATTACCACAATCGGATGCACCCGATTGCTCTTAAAAATTTTTTACTTTGTGACTACTGCAGAATGAAAAGTCGATAACTTGAAATTTGAAATATAAAATTAAACTATCATACTGAAGAATAAAAACAAAATCTGAAACAAAGAGTTTTATAAAGTGTTTAGCAAAAATGTAAATATTAATAAAAAATTATAATTGTTAACAAATTTCAGAAGTATTAGAAAGAGAAAATTCAAATTTCATCTTAGGCATTATACTAAAATGAAATAATTCTATTTAAAATAGAGAACAAAATCTGAGAGGAAACACTTAACTTAAAAATGTATAGAAGGTGAAATTTCTTATAAAATGAACAGCCAAATTTTGTAATTATTTTATATAATCCGGAGAACATTTTAAGTAAACCGCATATATTTATATAGTGTGTGTGCATGTGTAGAGAGAGAGAAAAAAAAAAGATTAACTAATAAAAATTTCAGATCAATATCTGATTAATGTTTAGAAAATGTCAGCTTTTAGAAAATAATTAAGAGTCGTTAAAAAGGCCTGTAATATAATTATTCTATCTGTCAGCAAAAGCATGTTATCATGTAATCTATAATTAACTATTTCAGAAATTACTCTGCGATTTCAAATGTTATTTAAATACTGATAACGGCGATTTCACAAGTTATCAGTTGCAAAAATTTCACATTTTGGGAGAACAGTCATTGTTTGTTGCAACTGATTTTCGAAAAGAATCAAATATTACAGTTCATGAAAATCAACAGAAAAAGGAATTCAAACTCAATGACTAAGATAACTGATCAACTTTAAATTTTCCTGTTTGCCAGACTCAGTTTAGCCAAAATATGGCTCTTGATGATTAGTGACGATTAAATTTTTACTATATTTTAATATTCATAGAACCTGATTTTTCTCTTAAGAAAGTACAATTTAGTTACTTCTAATACTTTTTAAATTTTTTTAATAAATTTATGGTACATTTTGTATGTTATAAAAAATACAATTGCTTTTAATAAAATTGTAAATTTATGCAATATTTGCATTTTAGGATTAAATCAACAGCTGTATTATGTGCTCACACTAAATTATTTTACAATTCATTTCTGCTCTAATGTACATTCAATTCTAATTTTGTGCTGTGTTGTACTGTTAACTCAATCAAATCAATTGATATTGGCTTTCCATTGTATCCCATTCATCATGTCCAACGTTGCATTCCGAGTTAATCAGCAGAATGACGTTTTACAACATAGGGATTATATAGGATTATATTACCATGAGCCATGACGTAACGATTTCGATAAAGGACAATATTGATTGCACTTAGTCATATTCATATTCAAGACTTGGTTATATCAGTATGCATCAAGCTAAATTTTTTTTTGGTGCAGGAAACGTAAAATTGCAACCTAAGTGGTTTCTTCGGATCACATTCTGACAATTTTAAGTTTTAAATGCTAATTTATTCCTTATAGTCATAAAAGATTTCAGTTCTATTTAGGCCAAAACGTATAATTGAATCTCAATGTAATTAATGATGTTACTGAAACATCAATTTTCAGGCTTTATCACAAAACAATATCATTTTATTGCATTTGTGACAAAATAAATGGTGTTTCGTAATACAGTGAATTTAAATCTTTTTTTTTCAAAGTCATTGTGCCGTTACTCTTCATTTTATTGTTATGTATACACTTGTTTTTCAAATGACAAAATTGTTGAAAATGCTAATAAATCGGTAAACAAGTCATTTTTTATATTTAATCCAATAAAATGCGTATCATTAAAACATTTCGTATGAACTACGAATTTTCAGATACTACTTTACTAGCGAGATCCCTAACAGTAATTTCTCTTTAACATAACCGTATAATTTAGATAAGTGGCGGGTTTAAAATTAAAATGTTTTAAAATTCTTTTATATATTATTTTAGAAACATTTTAACTGGATAATGTGCGTTATTTATCAAAAGAAATTATCAGTTAAATAATTTCCTTTGCATAAATAACGCACATTATCCAGTTAAAATGTTTCTAAAATCTCGTAAACTGAAACAAAATAGTTATAATCATCATCAACACCTGATGGTTTAATTACAAATATCAATTTGAAAATTATCAGCAACACCATTATCGCTTTGTTGTTTCTAATTCCATTTTCTTTGATAAACATACAGTTTTTAATACTAGAATCACTTCAAACTTTTAAATTTTATACTTTTGAATCAACTCTGTCTATAACAAATTTTATTTTTACTTCACACATTTATTTTACTTCACTTTTTTCATCCTTGTAAGACTGAAATATTACAATCGATTTACCATCGCATTTCATTAGCACAAAAAATTTGCACATTTAAATGATGTCTTTAAAATAATTTAATATTTTCAAATCTCAGTTAGTGATTAGCCGATTCTTTTTTATTGTTGAGCTCATATACATGCATATAGACATATAAGTTTCCCACAACAAATGACATCCGAAAACTGATACAGATTAGCCTAGATACAAAGGTTTTATATGAAATTTTAATGACTAATATTTCATTTTTGAATTGACTTGTTTATAGAGAGACATAATTTGAAACCCTACATTATTATTCAAAGTCTTCTAAAATTATGAGTGTTCACGTGAATGTAGCTTAACGCCAAACTTGACGTTCTTAAAATAACGGCAACCCCATTTATCCGCCCTTTCGATTCAGTCTTCCAGGGGTTCATTAGAATGTTGACCCGCATTAGTCCCATCCAACGGCAAAAGCTGTAAACAAGTTTAAGTTTGTAAAGCTTAACAAAGCCCACCGCAATCAGTCATGTATTATATGAACTACTCACTCCAAAAAGGAGTGCGCATATATGTGTAACTAAAGAAGTTAAGCAAAAAAAGTACAATTCACTTCTCCCTTCGAATCACCTTATTTATGGCCCGTCAAGCAGGGGGAATATTAGTAAATTTAAAAAAATGATGCCTGATTAACAAAGAGCAAAAATTATTTATCTTAACAGAAAGAGAGATAACATAAAATCTATCTTGACAAAGTTGATCTCTTTTATCCAATTGATAATGCAAAGGACTCTATAGTCAGTTCAGAAGATTAACTAAATTGGATAATCTTCTGAAGATTAAAGAGAACTTAGCACAAATAAAAAAGGAATATTTCATCTCAGCCGAAGAATCCGAATTGTAAAAATTGGAAGATTCGGTAGAAGAATTAGAAGAACAATGTGAAAGATTAATGGTAAGCTTTAAGAAAATATTAACCCCTATTAATGCTATATCCTCTAATGGTGTATCGGCCACAAGAGTCTTGTTTAAATGAAGCAAGATGCAAAACAGGAAGCATTAGTTTCAGACTGCCTGAAATTTCTCTGCCCAAGTTTTCTGGCCTTTAAGAAAACTGGCAGAATTTTAAAATTCAATACGAAAATATCATTGAAATTAGAGATAAATTGATTAAAAGCCAAAAGTTGTATTGTTTAAAATCAACTCTTAGTGGTGCAGCCGCAGAGATAGTAACAGTAGAAGAGAGTTATATTTCTTTAAAAAAGGCTTTTAAAGCACGTTTTGATAATAAAATCTTATGCGTTCAATTTCATTTCAATGACTTATTAGATTTGGAAATTCAAACATCCGATGATAAAGAAACACACAGACAGTTTGAACTTTCTTTAGTGTCATCCAATTTACCTACATAGCACGAAATCATAGATTACTTAGAGAAAATATAACTTGCTCTTGAAAATATTCAAGGTAGCATTACATCAAAATCAAAACCGCAAAAAAAATCATTAAAAAAAATCGCATTCGTTTTTTGTAGGAAATTATGCTAAGAAATTGCGTGTTGCATGTAATAAGCATTTATATTCCTTATTTAGATGTGATGCATTTTAAAAATTAAATCCTGCGTCTAAATTAAATATGATCAAAGGACTTTATTGTACTTATTGTTTATTGGATTGGCAAAAACCGAATCATTGCCTCAGCAATCATCGTTGCAAAATATGTTCTGGCTTTCAAAATAGCTTTCTTCATATTGATTCTTTTAAAAACAATAGCAACAACCTTCAACGAGCAAATCTAATGATCAGCAAAATTTTTCAAACTTACTTAAAAGAGTTACCTATAACAGAAATATCGCCTTCTCTCTGTTCGCAAGATCAACATAACAGGAAAAAAAATCACCAATTTTGCCTACTATTATTGTTTATATTAAAATTGCTTCTGGTCAGAAAATATCTTTTCAAGACATCTGTGACACTGAATTTCAGAATTCATTTATCACCACAGAAATTACAAACAAATTAGCTTTGAAAAAATACAAAAATACTGTAAAGATTCCCGGTATCAATGGGAAAACGTCAATTACATTCAAAAGTGTTTGCAGAGATTTTAAATAGCGATGAGTCATATGTCACAACAACTCAGTTGCTCGTCATTCCAAAAATTATGGAATGCATTCCTTCAATAAATAAGTAAATAAAAAAACTAGAAAAACAAAATTTACCGGGTGGATTAAATTTGGCTGATCCTATGAAAGGTCAAGGGTCAATTGACATATTACTTTCAGCTTCTTTCTTTTTTGATATTTTAATGCCAGGGAAATATGTTTCGAATAATCTAATTTTTTGAATTCGCTTTTCGAATTTATTGCTAGCTCTGCAAAGGAAGGAGAGTCTAAATTAAAGCATTATTTCTGTGGTTTGGTTACGCATAAGGATAATTTAGAAAAAAATAGTGGAAAGATTTTTAGCAAATCGAAACATTGTATAAAAATCAATTTTTTGTCAGTGATAACTGAATTTGTTGTGAAAAACATTTCAAGCAAACATATAAAAGCAATTAAGAAAGAAGATATATTGTGTAAATGCCAATTAAAGAGAATCCCCTTGTTTTAGGTGAATCAAAACAAATAGCTCAAAATCCTCTCGACAGTTTAACTAAAAGGTTAGACAAAAACCCACTAATGAAAAGGTTCTGTTCTTAATTTATTGAGGGATATGAAGCTCTTTGTCACATGGAAAGGGTAGTAGAAGAAACCAATTACTTTTTGCCTCATCATGGAAGAATCCACAAGCAACCCCCTGAGAGTAGTCTTCAATGCTAATTCCCTTAGCTCTAATAGAGTTTCATTAAATGATTTATTGTGTAAATGTGATGTTGTTGAGGACATTTTTAAATTAAAGTTAAGGTTCAGGACACACAAGTTTGCCTTCACATTTGACATTCAAAAGAGGTTTTGTCAGATTTTAGTTGCGCCGTATCGCGCTGAAAATTCTCATCAAAATGTAACATTTAAATTAAAAACTGTGACGTATGGCACTACATGTGCACCTCATCTTGCCATCCGCACCACCAAGCAACTAGCTTTATATGAAGTGCTGGTCTTTCCGTTACCATTGGAAATGGTTTTATGCGACCTTTACATGGTTTAGGGAATTACCGGCGCCCCTTATATCCGAACTGCTCAAATTCTGCAACAACAGTTGATAATTATGTTCGCAAGAGCAAAAATATTTCTACATAAATGGACTTCAGACTCACAGGAACTTCTAAATAGTTTTCCAATTTTTAATCCCGAAAACACTTTTTCCATTGATGAGCAAGTATCAAAGGCTCTCGAAATACATTGGAAGCCTTTTGATGACTTTTTCATATTCACAGTCAAATATGAAAGTGAACCTAGACTTACAAAACGAGAGTAAGCTATTTTGAAATTGTTTCAGTCTTAGCATCAGATTCTTTCATAGCTTCCCTGAAAAGATTTCTTTCACGAAGAGGTAAAATTTCTACTATTTTTACAGTCAATGGTCTCAATTTTGTAGGTGCCCAATTTGAGTTGAAAAAACTATACAAGATAGATAATAATCTAGATAATGTTTTGTCCCATTATCTAAGCTCAGAAAAAATGAATTAGAATTTCATCCCCCCCTTATCAGCTCTTTTCGGTGGAATTTGGGAGAATGAAGATAAGTCTTTTAAATTTCATTTTTTAAGAGCCCTTAAGCAACCTAAAAATAACTTATGAAGGATTCTTAACTGTAGCAAATCAAATAGAAAGAATTTTAAATTCTCAATCACTACACCGCTTTCTTCTGATTTAAATGATTTGCAAACTTTAACCAGCGCGTATTTTTTTAGTTGGTAAACCTATTTCAGCAGTAGTAAAACCAAATTTAACAGATTTTTCTGATAATGCAATGAAACGTCGGCAAAGGGTTACTAAAATAACACAATAAATGGTTTAGATGGCATAGAGATTACCTTAATCATTTACAGAAAGAAATCAAAATGGTACTTTCAAAAGGATAATATCATTGTTGGTACCATGGTAGTAGTTAAGGACGACAATAGTTCACTTAGTTATTGATTGTTAAGATGTGTTGTCAAAGTATTTTATGGTAAAGATAATATTATTCGAGTATGTCTTGTTAAAACAGCAAAAAGGACTTATAAACGTCCAATTACGAAATTAGCTACATCACAAATTGAAAACTAAATGTTCATTTATATTGCACTTATTGTATTATATTTTTCATTCTTATATATCTAGTAATTTGAATTCAGTTATTCTGTAGCATTTAATGTCTTCATTATATTTTTAAGGTGTATTTGAACTTTATGTGTATATTTTTTCATATTGAATTTTGCATTTGTTTAATTTAACTTTCAGTTAAGATTAATTGTATTTCTATATGTATTGTGTACAATTTCTTTGTACTTTCGATAGACAATGCATGGCCGGGTGGTGTATTCATGCGAATGTAGCTTAACGCCTCGTAGCTAAACTTGACGTTCTTAAAATTACGGCAACCCCATTCACCCGCCCTTCCGACTAAGTCTTTCAGGGGTTCATTAGAATGTTGACCCGCATTGGTCCCAGCCACCGGCAGAGGCTGTAAACAAGCTTCAGTTTATAAGGCTTAACAAAGTCCCGCAATCAGCCATGTATTATATGAACTACTCACCGCAAAAAGGAGCATGTATATACTTGTATATAAAGAAGTTAAGCAAAAAAAAAGGACAATCCCCTGCTCACTTCGAATCACCAATGACGTATATAAAAATTTGAAGATCGGCTTTATTACCAACTATAATACTTTCTATTTATAGGTGTTTAGGAGTTACAAATGTTTAGAATTATGATTCCTTTACAAATATGCAAAAAAAAATAATATATACTTTAAATCTCATTCAAAATTAAATTATCAATTTATAATATTTGAAAAAAGATTATTTTTGATTAATGTATTCTCTAACTGATTCCGGTACCTGAGATTTCATTGCATATTATCGGCACACAATGAATTTGAAATTCCAATATTAGATTATCCAAATTATTAAAGAGATAACGAGATAGAGATCAAATGTTTGTTTAAATTGACCTTCTGACTTATTGAATGGAAATTTCCTGATTCAATTGATGGAGCCATATAAAAATATTTTCATCACTCAACCAGAATTTTAAATTATAGGAAATCTGTCTCCATTTTCTCATCTCCAAACTGATGAATGGAGGATAATCAAAGTTATACAACAATAAAATATTATTTCATTATTGGTATTAAATTCCTCAACAAGGTGCAAATTATTTCTAGATCAAAATGAATTTCAATCTAGCAATACCTTTCTATTGATAAAGACACACTATAACGAAGTTTACAGTTCAAAGATTTTGTAATCTCTGTTTAAATACTGAACTAAGATTTCCAATTAAAGCAGAATTTTCTAAATCATATAAATTTTATTACAATATATTTATTATATAAATTTTAATAACATTTTGTACATCTCTCTCAAAAGCTAAGAGAGATTACACTGTAAATAAAAACAATCTTATCGAAATGAAAATTTTGTAGAAAAGCAAATACTAAACTATAAAAAAAGACACACAAAAGAACAAACATAATAAACAAAAAGTTGATTCCAATTTTCTGATAAAAAATATTTTTCTTTGAAGGACGCGTTCCCATAGAAACAAAAAAAATCTTTTCATCAAATACAAAATGAGGATAGATTCCTTTTAAATTGATCTATTATAATGGATCTCATGATAATATTTTTTTTGAATACTTCTGCATGTCTTCGTCTATCATTAGTCTTGAAGCTTCAAATCATCCTTTGTTCTGAAGTTATGCAAATTAATTGTACTGTTTCTGTTAATTAATAAAGTTTATCTTAATCGGATTTGAAAAAGCAGCCCTTATTAAGGTTATTATTTCCGTTTAATTTTAAGGTATTAATTTATAAGGTATAGAGAAATTAATTTATGTCATAGGAAATTTAATTTATAAGGTAAGAAAAATTTTCCCTTTAATTTATAAGGTATGGGAAAAATGAATGAATTTTCTTTTATAATTAGAAGTCAAAATGAGAATTGAAATTAAGAATGTTTAAATTATACTAAATAAATAAAATTGCTATAAATTTATTTAAATTCCTTCAGCTACACATGATTCATACTTTCCTTTCTTTTCACAATACAGTCCTATATTAGGTATCATGCACAGTGAGCGATCTTTGAAGGCATATTCAACCTCTCAAAGCAATAGCAAGTTGCTATTTAATTTATCTAACTCCATGAACAATACAACTGGACTATAACAATGCCATGTACGTATTTGCATGATATTCATCATTAAATTATAGTTTCATATCAAGATCTTGAAAAACTGAGCAATAAATTTAAATGCTTAAATCATCATTCTTTAAAACTATTCCAAAAACTGGAAAAAGGAAGGAAATAAATAATATAAAGATATAAATCAATTTATTCTGACAGCGTCATTTTAGAATATATAAAGTCTTAATTCAATGTTATACTTATCTTTAAAGCTCATCTAATAAATTAATCCTTATTCTTTTATGTTTATAAAAACCTGGCAAAAAAAAGACTCTGAATTTAGGATAACGTTGAAATATGGATCAAGAGTTAACGAATTTATTAAATTGAAGTTTAGTCCACATTCATAGTTTTTATAACAAGGGTGAAAATTCTCTCTCCTCAAAATAGCAGATAAAACGCAGTATAAATTAGTTAATTTTTATTCCATTAATGAGAAAAAAAAATTTTCTTTCATATTCAAATTTTTTAAAAAGTGTGTTTTAAATTGGTAGTTGCTTTTACATAAAAATGGATCATGAAATACCAAACAAATATGTTTTTTTTTTTAATATTTACTTGAAGTACCTTTTGAAGTCAATATTAAAAACATTTTACAGCTGTTTTCTTACTTGCGATTGAATAAGCAAAAAATTAAAGCAAATGGATTTTTTAAAATGTGTTTTTATAATCAAATTATTTAATTTATATATATATATATATATATATATATATATATATATATATATATATATATATATACACTATGCTTCGAAACAAATGTAGAAAAAAATAAGACCTATGTATTTTATATGCAGATTTCATTCGAAATAAATATTATTATTAAAAATTATAAAACCAACTCTCTATTAAAAATGTAAATAAAAAATAAACATCATATAAACAATTTTAATAAAAGATTATTTTAATAAAGATATAATGATAAATATTAAGTTTTAAAATAATTTTGTGAGTTTTATCATTTATTTATAGCTCTGCTAATAAGAATTTGAGTGCATGTTTATTGATGCTTTACAGACTAGATGATTTGCCCTAGAATAATTAAATTTGGTAAATGAATTATTCTGAATTTAAATGGTTAGAAATTAAGCAAAATTTTAGTGTTTAACTTGGCATCTTCCGAAAATATTACAGCAAAAGAATATTTTTCTTAATTTAATCACTTTTTAAGAAAGTATTTTATTCTTTAATACTATTTAATTTCAGAATCAAGCAATGATAAGAGATTTGTAAAATGAATTCATTTTCAAATAGTGCATCAAATAAACTATTAGAGAAAATTAGTGAAATGCTTAGTAAATTATCAAAATTGTGTAAGGATTTATAAAATAGTACCTATAAAGTACATATCAAAATTTGTAGTTTAACGATGCTCTGCTGGGTGAGTCATTAAGGTATACTTACACGAAATATGTAATTGTAAATTTTAATAATATAAAAAAAGTTTGACTTTAAATATAAAGGAAAAATGTAAAAATGCAAATATTCAAATGATTATGAGGAAAAGGTGAATCTCATAGTGATAACTTCTTTTTACCATTTTCCCACCAGTTTGATAATCACCTATAAGCATTGCTAAATTAAAAAAAAGCTTTTACACACACACACACACACATATATATATATATACACGCTAAATTAAATTATACGGAATTAAAAGCTAAAAGTTAACAAAATGAAAAGTAAATGAAATAGAACCTATTAATGAAACAAATCTAAAATAATATAATAATAAAATTATGTAAACGAAACTAAACATTATTTCAGATTCAAACAAGTTTAAAATTTAAAATTTTAAAACATCAATCATTGTATTTAGTGAGCGCAAATGCAGCTACAACTAAAATACAAATGAATCTAAATTAATTAACAAAATAAGCCAAGCAAAATGGAACAAACCGAATTGAAACTACAGCCAATAGAAAAAGAATCCGACCTGAAAACTTCTTCAAGGGTCACTCCCAGGCATGAATTCAAAATAAGGGATTTTTTCTGTGAGAGGCTTCGGACAATGTCCAAAGTACTCACCCTTCGTGGTCCAAAAATGTCCCGAAAATCAAGATAAAAGAGACATACCAATTTAAATAGCAAAAACACATAAACAGAACAACAATAAAAATATCATCAAATAAAATAAAAAATATTCCGCCAAAATTAAAACAACCAACCGATTAATTAATTAAAAAAACAAAAAGAGAAAGAGCATACCAGCAACAGGAGAAGAAATCTATCATATCAATTGCTGCTCCAATTATAATATAGTGTAAATAAAGATAAATGTAGTTTATGAGCGCCATCTATTTTACTAATATTTCATTATTTCTTTTTTTTAAAATATTGATATTGTAATAGTTTTTTGAAAAATCATTTTTGTGTAAATTTTTAATAAAACTATTTGTTTCTTTTATAAAGGAAATTTTGTTATTACAAATTGTTTTAATTTTATTAAATTGTGAGAAAATTTTTTGGAAATTTTAGAGTTAAGACTAGAGTGATAATAACAGAGTTTAATTATTTTAAAGCTGAATTCGTCTCTTTTATCATATATGATGATAATAAATTTCTCTTTTCAATTTTTAATTTCTTTTTTTAGTGATTTGTTAATATAAATTCCCCGTTCTTTTGTTCTGACTTTACCGCATTATACTTTGCTTCAATTTCTTCTAAGATCCTTGTTTTCCATTCTTTGAAACCTTCTGGCGGCCAATTATATTTAATATATATTTTAGAAATAAAAATCTCTAAATCCTGCCCAATAGAAATCAAGACTTTTTCATTGTTTCATTTTTCTCTTAGTCTAAATTTAGTTCCCTTTGCCATTAGATCTCTTAAAGAGCCAGAATCAGTAATTTTAAATCCCCTGTTATTACATGCCCTTTTTCAGCATCTACGGAGTCTACATAAATTTCATACATTTACATAAATTTCTTTATAACAATAGCTGTCTATTTTGCTTATTTTATTAAAATTTTTACTATAGTATTTGTAACTGCAATTTTTTTTCTTTAAAGTTGCTGCATAAAAATGTTGTATTGAAACTATTGTATTATCTTTTAAAGGAAAGAAATCTTTGTCAATCTGCAAAATTTCAGGTAACTTTAGTTTTTCATAGTCAATGTCTAAAAGTTTTATAACAGAGAATTCTTTGTTTAAATTATTAACATTATTAATTAATAAATCGTTTTTTTTTTCAATATTAAGCTTAAATTTAATAATATCTCGAATTACACATTTAGTATAAAACTTTTAGAATTTTAAACCATCGAGTTTATTATTTGTTAACCATTTGATTTTACTTTTTCTAAGATCAAATATATATTTCCTAGTTTTGTGAATGCTTTCGCTATTATGATCCAGATTACAATAACTCAGCATTTCCTCGAATATAATTTAAGTATTACCCCCTTTACCTTTACCTCTTTTAAATCTTTTACTAAAGTTTTCTGTTTTCAAAAATTCTTTAAAAATATTAAATGTGTTATAGATACATGCATTGTTTATATCCCCATAACCTTCGTCCTTTAATTTGCTATTTAGACCATAAGGAAATAAAGTTTTTAAGTTACAAATATAAATATTTTTTAGGTATATTCTTTAGTTTAAGTAATTAATTCTAGAATGTAGAAGTTAATATTATTAAAGTTATGGCATTGAAAATATTTATATATATAATGCAATTTCTGCAACACATAAAGCGTAACTCGAAGTTTTTATATAAAAATATTAACTTTTAGGTTTTAGGTACAATTCTTATAAGCCTAATGAAGACAAAAGAAGAATACAAATTTAAATCTGATTTGCAATTACGTTGACTTTTAACCTGAGAGTCGGATTGGAGCTTGCTCTTTTTTTCGAGAAGTTCTTGTATTGAACAGAATATTTTTAAAATATCAAGTGAATCAAGTTCATTCAGATTCAATTCCAACACATATATACTTTACATTTTTTTAGATCTAATATGGCATCAAGGATAAGATTACTTTATTATATAAATTGATGCAATTCAAAATTGCTTCATAACTTAATTTCTTTTGCTTTCTTGAAATAGTGAATTTATTAGCTCATACGATTCAGTTCAGTATTTGAAAGGTTCTTTCGTTTATAGAATTTTAAGTTATTTAATTTTAAATCAAACAACCACTGAGATAGTTTCGAATAATAATTCTTTTTCTTAGAATTTTTATTTTAACAGAATAATTTAATTGTTTAAGAACTAGAATTCCTGATTCATTTTTTTATAAAAGGTATTCTATCAAATTATATCACATGCATCGAAAAGAAAAGAGTACATTTCATTAAAAAAGGTCTCTTAGCAAATTTTTTTTTTAAATTGCATTTGAAAAAGTTAGTTAATCAATATTTTTCTATGTCAATATAACAACCAAATCTTTTATCATTAAACTAGCAGAATTCTATGAAATGTATAAGGTTTCCTGATGATTTTCTCATTGATGTTTATCAATGTTTCCTTTTTAAAAAAGTGAAGTAACATTTAGAGTTTAAATTGTTCCCGCCTTTATTATCTGCCCCTCTTTATTCTTTGTTAAATATGTTATGAAATTCGAAAAGGCAAAACGTTACAAAAACATTTCTTGAATTACCGATCTTATTAGAAATAAATTTTTAATATGAGATATTTTTCATTAGCCCCCAAAATAGTGAAAAATATTTTTTAAAGTGATTGAGAAAACAAAAGCAAGAATTATTCTGCCGAAAATGTTTGCAATTCAGAAAAGTGTTTAAAAATATTTTTCATGAAAATTATTTTTTATTTCCTGAAGTAATTTCAGATTTTTAGTATCTAGAGTGGGAAAGTGAACAATGTGTTGTTTTGATTTATTTTATTTAATTCTATTTTCATTATGATTACTATTATATCCTAAAATCGTCATTTATTCAAGTCTTGTGATTAAAAAAAATTTATTCCATGATCTAAACACAAAGAAGAAGACTGCTTGTATCCTCTTTCTAATTCAAATCTATTCTTAAATAGAATAATAATAATAATAATCTGATATCTCTGAAAGTATTTGGATTTAGCAACTATTTAGCAAGTATAAAGCATGTGAATCTTAAATTTTTAAAACAGTTTAAAAGTATTTCCTTTTAGCTGTAAGATATATATTATAGAATGGGTGATGGTTTAGTTTGAATTGAAACTACAGATTATCAATCAAAGGTGACTCTTCATATTTCGTTTATTATTCCATCTCATGTGATTTATTTCCTTTTAAAATGTATCCCTCCAAACACGAAAGAAATTATTTTTAATTAATACTCAATTACATTTTGAATGGCAACAAATAATTGAATACAGCCGTTGTAAGTAAATGCTACTGTTTTTAGCATCGCAATGATAAGGATAAATGTAAGAATTACGTTTACTTGCTAGATATATTTTTCCTTTCAAAACAAATAACTTATATGAGTAAAATATAATGAGAATATCACTGAATCAATATTTCAAATTTCTTATTAGTTTAAATCAAGTATTAATGGCTATATTAATTTGTATGTTGTTTTTATAACATGATTGTAAATTTATATAAAATTTTGAACAGCTTGTCTCCAAAACATACGTCCAATTATTTTCGTTATTTGATATTGCAAAATAGGAAAAGAGCCACCTATTGAAATTTTACGAAACAAATGAAGGCTTGTTTATCTTGGAGCAGTTCTATCCAGTTCTTCCAGTCTTCAGTAGGTTGTTCCTCAATAAATGCTGCTTTTAAAAGACGAAAAAAAAAAAACTCTTCCAATCATTCGTTAGCTCTCCAGCACTTCAGGCTCTTAAATTTTGAAATAGTAAAATATTACTATGGTTTTTAAATTAATGATAAAAATAAGAATTTATATGATAGCATTTAAATGAGATCTGAGAAATTTCAAATATCCTAATTAGGATGCTTTAACGGGAAAAGTCATTAAAAATTTTAATTTCAAAATGAATTTTATATTTTTATATTTAAATATTATTTTATATTATTAAATTATTATTTTATATTTAAATGTATCATTTATAATTTTTAAGAATTCCAAATTCTCGACAACTTTGCGCGTAAAAATTCTTTCCTGCCTTAAACGGAAAATTATCTAAAATTTCATTAAAAGTATAATCAGTTTTTTTTAATTTATTATTCCAGTTATATATGCTTATTTCTTACAAAATTCTATCAGGTGATTCTTAAAGAATGGAAAATAATTATTTCTAGAAAAAATAACACTTTTCAGTAGTCATTATTTTTTTCTGGAAAAGGGGAAATGTTTGCAGAGGTCTAGCCAAGAACTAAGAGTAAGTTGGTGCAATATATTTATTTATATAATTTTTTTCGCAAAAATACTGTCTTTTACAATGCAATAAAGGTGATTTGAATTTCTTTTAAACAATTTCCCATCTAAAATATTTTAGGAACTTACTTTCATACATGGTCAATTCTGTTCCCCCAAGAAGAGTGATATTCATTTTTTTTGTTCACATGTATATGCAGAAGAATGTAGTAGAAATAACTAAAAAAATGTAAATATAGATATAGTGATCAAGAAAATGCTTTATTTAAGACATTATTTCTTTTAAAATGAATTTTTATTTTATCAAGTGACATGAAAGAAGAAGGAATACATCTTTAAAAATTCTTCCAAATCAATAAGAATAAGATTCAATGGCATTTTAGATAAATAATTTAAATTAAATAAGAAATTAATTTTTTTTAATCTCTTATTTCTAATTTATACGATACATAAATAAGAATAAATATATTATTTGTTTATTTCAAATAAATAAGTTTATGCAACAACTAATCATCTTGTGGTGGTAAGTTCTTAAGCCACATTAGAACTTCCAGACTGAAGCGTACATTTTTGCCTGGCGGTTAAGTTACGGGCTACGGACTTAATGGTCTCAAGTTCGGACCTCAAGAATGCATATTGGTGACCCGGACGTGATCTGAATGCGCAACCTTCTGATGCTGTGGTTTGTATTGTGGTATCGCGCCAATGTGGAGATGAACTTCACCAAGGATCGAACTCGCGACCTTACTATTTGCATACGAGTAATATATCCAATAGACAAAAAGGGATCCCCAATATTTAGGGATGTTACTGGCTTATTAAGATACCACTACAATCTGGCCTTATATTTATTTTGACTTAACCTACTTTTATTCCATATAAAAGTATGTAATAACTAGAGTTATATATATATAAGAGACATACAGACAAACATTCATTTTTATTTATGTAATTAGCTGGTCCCCGGAACGTTGTTCATGGTCATCGAGAATGCGAGTCGAATGGGCAACTGCAGTCGTTTGACATCAAAAGGCATTTTGTGGAGGAATGTTGGAGATCACATCTCTGATAATGCTCCTTTAAGGATAGCTATCAGACTTCTTGCCTCATATTATTTTTAATTTGATTTTGATACTCGTGATCAGGTAGCATATAAACGTTGTCTTTCGGTTCTTGTCTATGCTGATCTTGAGACTCTGAAACACGTGAATTTGTGATTTGTGAACGACCTGCTTAATTTCTCTTTTGCGGTTCCTCGTTTGTTTCAGAAGCTCAATTTGGCTAATTATTTTCAGATGTTGAGCTATTAGATCTGTTAACTGATGAACGTTTGAGAACATATTTTGCAATCAGCTCGATATACATTTGTGTAATCGAAATACTATTTATAGATTCACTAAATAAAAAATACTGTTTCCACTGAAAAATTTCCATCGTATATAACTTATCTTGAGTAGCATCGGTAATAATTTTATTTTGTATGAGGGAAATCAACTCTGAATAATATGTACGGTTTGCTACAGATAAAATAGTGAGCACGTTGAATGACAACAACATGTGTAGAAGACAATTCATTAATGAGCAGAAGCACATTCGTACTTTCACAAAGTGTTTTTGATTTTATTTCCCTCACATTGATCGAAATCAATCAAGAATTTTGATATATGTGCGATTAATTTCGATAGGAGTTGTTGTTTGATTTTTGTCAATTATCAATTCTTCCTTCATGGAAGTACAAGCTTTTACCAAGTTTCATCGCAATCTTTTGAGCATCACAGTAGTGCAAATGGTACGAACAAACAAATGTTCTTTTAGAATTGTAAGG
This sequence comes from Argiope trifasciata, assembly GCA_026543055.1. Lineage (NCBI taxonomy): Eukaryota > Metazoa > Arthropoda > Arachnida > Araneae > Araneidae > Argiope > Argiope trifasciata. The sequence goes on from JAPMOQ010065844.1 coordinate 113,350, forward strand.
GAAGAAACTATTTTTGTATCTTGTAATTCATTTAGTATTCGTTCGGAATTCTAAAATTTAATATTAGAAAATGTGATTAAAAAAAATTTTTTAAAGTGATTAAACACGGAAAATATATTTATGCCATAAATTTCTTGATATAGTTAAATTAATATTTTTTAAGTTAAAATAATGCAAGATTTTTTTGAATTCTAATATTTCTGGAAAATGTTACAAGAAAGCTAAAATTTTATTAAATTTGTAATTAAAATTTTAATTCTATAGAAGTGTTTTCCCTAAACTTTCCCGCATATTCTCTAATAAGAGTGTTACCTCAGAGAACAACTTACATAGTTTTTTACGTACAATAGCTGCGAAATATTAACATCTAACTTGAATTTAGCACGTTTACTGAGTCTCTTATGTCTCCTTGGTGGATTAATTTGATTTTAATAATCCTTGGTTAATAGATGGGGTAAATAAATACAAAAATAATTTTTATATATTACATAATTTTACTATACCTATGACCATCCGCAAGTGCAATAAGTATTTAAAGTTTTATTGCAATACGATGAGAGGTACATAAGAGACATGTAGGTAAACATTTATTTTTATTTATATAGATTACATATTAGATAATTTTACTGTTTCTATAACCATCCGTAACTGCAAGTAATTAGTAGTCGAAGTTTTATCGGAATCGGATGGTATGACAACGCATGAGACATACAGACATTCAAGTATTACAATTCTTTAAGAATTGTAATAATTGGTGTTCTTTGAGAATTGTGAGGGTCCGAAACAATTTTTTGTATCTTTCATGATTCGTTTTATATTCGTTCAGAATTCTCAAGATTAATGTTAGCAAATGGGATTAAAATATTTTCTTTTGAAATTGATTAAACACAGAAAATATATTCATGCCATAAATTTGTAGATACAGTTGAATTAATAATTTTTTTAAAGTTAAAATGCTGCAAAAATTTGCGTGCTCTAACAATTCCAGAATATACTGCAAAAACGCTAAAATTTCATTAAATTTTATTAAAATCCCATAAGTTAAATTTATCATCTTTACTGAATCTGACCCGTTCGTTTGGTGATTTATTTTGATAATAATCCTTGTTTAATACATGAGAATAAAGATCCAAAAATATTTTTTATATATTAGATAATTCTATTCTGCCTAAAATCATCTTGTAAGTGATAGTAATAAGTAATCAAAGTTTTATCGCAATCGGATGAGCGGTACGGCAGCGCATAAGAGACATGCAGACAAACATTCATGTTTATTTATATAGATATTTATTTATATTATTGTTAATATCAATGAGTGATGGTTAAACGGTATATATGAGGTATGGTTAAAGTAGCATTCTTAATAATTGGTTTAAAAGTTAATTTTATGTTATATTTAATTATTGTTAATATCAATTGATAATAAACGACTGATTGCGGTGTCTGTAGCATAAATATCGAAAAATGAAACAGTAGAGAATATATGTTTAAAAAATAAGAACTTTTGAAACTAAATTCAATGTATTACTGAAAGGTAAATTAGACGAAGAATTAATCATTTTATGAAACTGTTCCTTTCATTAGCACTTTCAAATTTAATTGGCACCAGGCTCTGAAATCTTTTCTGAAACTTAATATTTAATGAAGAATTATTCGAAAGAAATGCCTGAGGCATTCTTCCTCTACACAGAGAAAAAAATGACTTCATTATATATGAATTAACAAGCACTGTTTTGTAATATTCTACAATATCTATTCCCACCACCTTTACTTTTATCCCCCACTAAGACTGAAAGAGACAGCAGGGCGAAAATTTCGAGAATTTCAAAGAGTTTTACTGATGCGTTTAAACTCCAGATTAAAACAGCCTGTTCGCCTTTGATAAACAATGCGGAAGAAGTAAAAGATAAGCAAGTTGTCTGGATCACCAGTTCACGCTGCAATTGTTAAGGGAACGAGTATCCAATAATCGATCCAACAATTGAGGAATTAAAGTTTTATTATTAGAGAAAACAATCTCCAAATGATGGGCTCTCGTTTCAAGTTAAAAATGCCGTTTTCATTGAGTCAAGTTCTTGGGAAACAGAGAATATTAAAGTCTTCCATGGGAAATTCGATCCAGTTTCGCTGAAACCAATCAATGTTCAGAGAATTTATTAAAAAGAGAAGAAAAGATTTATTGTAATAGAAATGTCCTTAAATAATCATTGTTGGACATTTATACATAAGTACTTAATACATACTTTGGTAATACATACTTAAAGTGAATAAATTGTGAACATTAGTTAGTTATGTTTTTAGTCTTCTCAGAATAGCACTCATGTTTTAAATTAATTAGTGTTATTCTGACACATTCTTATACTTTTCCAATCATGATTCGATTAAAAATGTCAATCTATACATTCTATTGCCCTCTAAAGAGCTCTTCACGATTTCTGCGGATATAAATTACAAAAGGGCCACTTATAGACCATATTTATATTCATTTATTAAGGGCTTATGCTGAATTTTATACCCGAATTTTTTTATACATACTGACCAACGTAAAATAAATGGAAACAGAAAATGTAAATAATACAAAAAGTTAATTTTCAAACATTTCTACACATTATAAAGCAAAATTAATCGATCATAAGCAAAGAATTTTGACAAGAACGTATGCTTAAAATTCTGAAAATATGTCATCATATATGACAAAATCTCCTTCATTTCGAGAAATATGTTCTGAGGTTTACATCTAATGTTACTGACTTAAATACAGACCTCTGAGTATCAGGATATTTTATTATTACATACCATATCATAGTAAAATTGATATAATAATAACTTTCACAAAAATATTTTAAATTCAAATTATGCAACTTTGAGAAACTAACTAGCACAATACTTTATTATTCACCTCATCTTTAGAAAAAACTATTTATACATCTACTATCTTAATCAGAAAATTTTCTAATTAAAAATGTGACTGAATAACAACTGCCACCTCACTAACTAAACAAAAATAATGAACTTTGTAGTATTTGTGGAATCGCAAAAGGTTACTAGAAGTTTCAAACCCTCACGAAGTAAAGAAAAGAAAGAAAGCTTTGAAAAAATCTCAAAATATGAAGTGGGACCTTTAATTCTATAATTAGAAATTCCTGAAATATAAAGTTCTTCCGTCTCTTATTTCAATACCATTTCTTATTTCAAAATTACAGTATAAATGTATTTTTGAAGTTTTTACTAAAAATACAATTAAACTTATAGGACATAGAAACCGGAGCAATAAGTACTGTATTCCCTTTAAATAAAAATTACAATCTTTTAGATAAATAAAGTCCTCGTCGCAGTTCTTTTTTCTTTTGCAAAGCTTCTTCATCTTTCATATATCCCAATATATTTACATTAGGCAATTTTTTAGATAAATAAAGTCCTCGTCGCAGTTCTTTTTTCTTTTGCAAAGCTTCTTCATCTTTCATATATCCCAATATATTTACATTAGGTAATTTTTTAACGGCAAATATGCAGCTTGTTGGGGTTTTGAATTCTTAACAGCATTGCATGAATTCTAGAGAAAATTCCTGCTTATATGCTCTCTCTCTCTTTGCTTACTTTCCAAACGTGCATAGAAACATTCCTAATATTCAAACCGCCTTCATTCTTTTATCGAATATTGCATTATTTTCTACCATTACTAAAATCTAAAAAAGGATTTTGTATGAAACTGTGCAGTTAAAAAAAACTAATTAAAAATGCTGCAATTCTGAGAAATGTGGAAGACAAATATATAGCATATTTAAGCTATTAATAGTCTTATGATGTTATACAAATGCATTTAAAGAAGAGTGGTTTCAATTTCTGATAAGTTGATAAAATCAAAAACATAAAAATATGTAAAAACTATTTAATTAAAATTTAACTAACTAATGTTTCTGGTAAACTAAATAGTTGTCAAAGATGGCTAGAACAAAATAAGCCGATAGATGCTGAAATTTTATTTATTTTTTCTATTCGTCCATCTTTTTTTTGTAACTTTTAATTGTACTTAAAAATTTAAATATCATTATCGTTTTTGGTAACAAGAACAGTATGATTTTGTTCCAGTGATTCATGGTTTTTTTTAATTTTTATTTTTGTTTAGCTATAAGCCTCCACCGTGTCTTGTCACATTTATACTTTCAAAATTAATTCTACGATATTTCAGTCTTGGCTCATGACCCTCTCTAATTCTGTTTCAAATATATAAAAATAGTAAGAAACTATTTGATGACTTAATATGTTAAATAAATTCTGTTTTTATAAAAAAAACTATATCATACTTTTGAAAGAAAAAGTGCAGAATCTTTAAGCGGTTCATATTCGTTAATTGCATATTCATTATAATTCTCCAGTTACTTATGATTAGCAGAAGGATATCACAAGCATATTAAATGAGATATGTGAAAAGTTAATTGAATGTTTCAATTATTGACTAAAACGGAATTTATAAGACCTTCAAATTTACCTTTAATATGATTTTCATAACCATCACTCTGAACACGACTAATTACTTACTGATAAAGCTTAATTTTGACTGCATACATTAGCTTCAGAGAATCAAATGACGGAAAAGTAGACTATCGTTAAAATCTGTTCAACATCTCTTAACCTATTACATACCATCTAGTTAATTATATCTTTGGCTTGATTGAATTTTAAATAGTATCGAAAGGCATAATCGTGAGCATTGTTGAAATATGTCAGATAATCAAACTGAATAATATTCAGAAACGTACTTAACTCATGAAGTTATATATTCATTATATGCTTTCATAAAAGAGATTACAAAACATTAAATTAACCTTTTAAGTACTGATATTTTTAACCTTTTGATTTGGATTGTATATACTAGGTATATATACTATTGTATATACAACGTATTGTATATACTATTGTATATACAACGTACGTTGCTTCTGCAATTTTTCGATACTGGCTGCAACGGGAACTAATGATGAAAATAGGAGACCAAAATTTTTATATTTCAAGCTTGGATATTTTCAGTATAACGAAAGCACTTTATTTATGAATTCATCTTTACATCATTATTGTATACTCGATTGAAGATGCAAGTATTCGAGCCGAATTCTCACTATTTGTGGTACATGTTAATTTTCCGCTTATATTTGGAAAAAAAACTACGGTTGAAGAATACTGAATTCTCTCAAGTTCTTACGTAATTCTACACAGAGTGAAAGAACATCTCGTGGATAGTTTGAACTCTTCAAGATCAATCAACTTGGCGGAGGAAGAGATACATTTTTTGAAGATACCAAGCTGGAATCTTTACTTGATGAAGACTCGTGAATTTCGTTAGAAGAATTGACAAAGTCATTGGAAGTGTCTCGAAAAAATTCGAAATGCCTCAAAGATATAAGAATGATTCAGATGCTAGGAAACGGGTACTGTATAAATTAAGGAAAGATATTGAACAGAGCTACTTTACTTATGTTCAGCTGCTTCTAATAGTGAAGGAAAGTGGACACTTCATTGTGACCAACGTCAAAAAATAGGTCTACTACGATAAATCCATGTACATAAATCATAGTAAATACTCAGTTATGCCTACGCCCATATAGAAAGCCAGACCAAATGTTCATGGTACCAAGATTACGCTGCTCATATCGAAGTGCCAGTTATTTGTGATATACTAAGAGTTCATTAACCTATTATTAGGTTGTTCGGAAAGTAATTTCGTTTTTTCCCGACAGAGGATTTAATTGTATTTTTCGCACCCAATTTCATACTTAAACCGCAAAATCCTTTTATGTTTTAAGAGCTGATATAGCAAGGCTTGAGTGTGAAAAGGGGCAGCTGATTCTTCGCAGTAGTTTTTGGATGGTGCCCTTTTAAATATGGAGAGCAATAAACAGCATTTTCGTCGTTTTTTTCTTTTTTGCTATAAAAGGTAAAAATGCTGTTCAAGCCAGAAATAAATTAGCCAATATGTGTGGAGAAGATGTGTTAACAGTACATCAGTACCAGAACTGATTTGCAAAATTTTTCCTCCAAATGAGGAGGCCAAAAACCACCTCGATCAGTTTTTTTTACAGCAAAGACCAAAACTTTTATGAGCATGTAATCATGTTACTACCAAAAATATGGCAAAAGGTATTAGACCAGAATGGCAATTTTATAATTTAATAAATAATTTATTCATTAAACGAAAATTTCTTTTCATTTTGACAAAAAAAAACGAAATGACTTTCCGAACAACCCAATAAAATAATTGAAACTATCTTAGGAGATAGGCATCAAACACACTTCATATGCTTGATCCAAACATTGAAAGAGAGACAGTGTCAGTATCAAGTAAGACAAAACAAAGCGATCCTTCGTCATGTCAGTTTTCTGTCTCAAGTTTAAAAATCAGTGAAGACAAACTTGGAAATGGGAAATTGGTCAGAGCCACAGGCCATCTTCTTGCTATCCAAAAATTTCTCTTTCCAACTGTCTTTCGTAAAAGGAAATTTTTATATTTAATATTTAAAAGACTTGTAGACTCTTTCTACTTACTTAAATATTAAAAAAAAATTACGTTTCTTTTACTATTAATAAAATTTTATCATTCTTATCATGATGATAAAAAAATTTTATGAATAAGACAGAAAACTAATTTCCTCCTTAATACCTCCTTAAATTCAATGAGTATAAAGAATTTGTTTTGAAAAATTTTAGTGTAAATGTATATAAAAACAAGCAATTTATAGCAGCACTTGCGAAATAAGGATTTTTTAATTGGTAAGATTTCCCACCGGTAGTTATACAAATAAGTATTTTTGTCAAGGCAACATTGGAAATTAATCAATAGAAAGGCATGACTCTACATACTTTATATATATATATTTACATACATACTACTTATTTTTACCCCATTTTTCAGTTCAAAATTCTGGTTTTTCAGAGACGTCATTTGCCTTTCATTGCTATATGCATTTCTACTGTAACTAATCTGTTTTCTTTTAATTAATACACGGGATTTTAAGATAAACAACCTTATATGCACTCTTTTTCTAGGCTTAAAACTGAAAAATTTCACCATTATTTTTATTTTGCTTTAACAATTATCCTTTCAAAAAATTTACTATTTTCAAACGTCGTCTAAAAACAAATACAAATTTTTTTCTCAAATTCAAATAAAGGCAAGATAATGAAAGACAATACTGTCAAACATGCTAGGAGTATCGTGAAAAACCTTTTGAAGCATGAAATTAATAATTTCTATCAAGAACAATAATTTATTTGGTTATTTTTAATTTTTTTCATTAGTGAAAAATCAAATATTGGCGGTTATTAAAAGTTGTCTGGTTCTATTGAAATTCTAATTTTAACTAAGAAACTTTTCAAATGATAAAAAGGAAATATATAAATTTTTCATGGAAAATAAATAAGTATAAATTTACATAAAAGTAATTTTTTAAAACATATGATGATAAAATCTTATACATGAAAGGATATATATGTATTGTATTGTCATTATCATTTTCAATGAAAGGTTTGCTAATGTTTTATTTTAACACTCTATAGACGTATTCCTCAAAAGTTGCATATTCGAATCCTCTCTTTATGACTCTTGTTATCAAAGGAACATAGCTTTGTCTCTTTTGTTAAGTTTTTATATTATGTAATTATTTCAGAAATTTTCAAACATAAGCTTTCAAAAACGCATCCCCCTTTCATTTTTAAAATTAATTTTTAGGTACTCTTCCGAACTAAAACCGTTTTATTTCATTTTAAACATCCTTATGTAAAAATTACTTCAGAAAATTTGCTTTCCCAAGAAATTTGATAAAAAGAAATATTTTCATGAATGATTGTAAAAAAATTATCTTGAAAGCTGTAAAAGAAGTTAATGGTATTCATAAGATAGTAATAAAAAAATTAACTAGAAATAATGCAAATTTACAATTTAACTTTCAAGAAATGCATAGATCAAAATTGCAGGGTGTTATAAAACAAGTATCAGAAAAATAGTAAATTTTTCATTTATTTTGTCTAAATGCAGGAAAAATTGAAATTGTTTGAATACGGAGAAACAAATTTAAGCATTTTGTACAAAAAATAAATTTTGTACATGTTATTCACATTGTTCATATATATTATTTGGGGGTATTTCATTTATTTGGTTGTATACTAAATCGCAATGATATTTTTGTATCACAATTTCATTTCATATATAAAGCTAATTTTTTTCCAAAAAGAGTTTAGTTGGATTATTGGGTAAAAGTAAAAAGTAGATATCAGAAAATGGGTTATGATAATAATATATTTCTTTTTTAATAGTGCTGACATATGTGAGACTTCCAATCTTCATGTAAATAAACTTTTTTAAAGCAATATTTAATATAAAATATATTCATAAAGAAATTACACAATATTCTTTGAATATATTTGACTTTCTGCATTCTTTCCGCACAATATTCTCTGAATATCTTGAAATTTGCTTACCTCATAATATCTCAATTCATCAATTTGCAATAAATAATTATAAAAAACAACCATAGCCTTATTTTTAATCACAGATCGGTTTCTTTTTAACATTCATTTTACAGTAATGGCACATTTTATCAATGTCATTTATCATACATTACATTATCATGTATCATTTTATCACACATATCGATGGCGCAGTAATGGCACATTTTACATTCATTTTAAATAATGATTTCTTTTTACAGAATTGCAGTTTTCAATAATACATATAATAATTAAATATCCTAAAACTTTTAGTTATACTTTTCTTATATTTCTCAATAACTTTGATCTAAAACTTTTGAAATTTCATTTAATCAAAGTTTGAATCTCTTTATAAATATTTAAAGAAGAAGAAGAATATAGAGAGAAAGTGCTAGTTATGTTTTTGAGTTATTTAAGACAAATATTACACAATAATGAAATAAATATGTGGTGGAATGAAATAATGGATAAGGCAAACAACTTTTTAAACTAAACAAAAGCTTTTATTTCATGTTAACATGAGGATTTTATGCTAAGTTATTGCCAATACTGGCTTATATATATGACCAGGTACAAACAGAAACTTCAACTAATATATGAGTATGAAAAAGTTGATTAGTTGATGGATAATAGGTGGATTTTCTCTTTTATTCGAATATGTGGTTCATTGGTAAGTTCGAATCCGTAGACCTTCACGAATCACTCTTAAGAACAAGCATCCTTCAAAAAGTATTTAAAGCATATAATATATAATCTAATAAAATTTATTTAATAATAAAATTTATATTAATCAATTATAGATTAAAGATTAAAGTTAGAAAGTAATTAAAGTAGAAAAAAAAACAATTTTTATTATTTAAAAAGAATTATGATCAACTGCTTTATTTAAGTTTATTTCAAAATATTATTTATTTAATATAAATGCCCTTTTTACATGTTTTGAAAATAAAGAGAACTACCTTTTTTGTTTGATTTTACCAAATAGACACAATATAAAAATATTAATCCAGGAAAAGTACTGCAATTTCGTTTTTAATTAAGTAAGCTCTAAATCCAACTGTTAATTATTTTGACTTTCTTTAGAAAAAAAGGCAAATTCTAAAAAAAATGTTAAACTTAATACAGAAAATTTAATTATTTATGTTATTACTTTTCATAGTTTTTCAGAAATTTTGTAATTTTAAGATTTAAAAAAAATTAGTTGTATTAGTTTTTCAGGATGTATTATTAGGATTGTCTATATCGCTGCAATCTCTCGAATGATCTTTATTAAAAGAATTTTTTGAACTTAAAAGTCCATTCATTATCTGATTTTAGAGATACCCTTTAAGAGCTTTGCATTGAAATTCATTTAAACTCCCACATAAAATATCTTCCAATCTGAAAGCAAAACCTAAATTTCAGGAACTCTGATAAGTAACTTCACATTCTTTCCTAAAATTAAAATTTTGTTTTCTGATAATTATCTGTTTTAGAAACTATAAATTATATATTTTAAATGTGAATACTATTTTCAATAACTATAATTTTCTGAACTTTCATTAGTTCTTCCTGTTTTCTGAGCATCCTGAAATAAATGGAATTTTTCCGATTTTATACACAAAATCAAAACTTTTATAATGTATTTTTATTTTAGAGAATGTTTTAGAATAATGTTAAGAAAAAAAATCTTTGAAATAACGTAATTAGAAAATAACTTTAAATTACTTTGCTCTGAAATTTGATACATTTATCAAAATTCGTAGAACTTGCATAATTTTAAAATTAAAATTCTGTAAAATAATTATGGAACCATTTTTATATATTAAAGAATACTATTAAAAAGTCATAGCATTTTTGCTTCTAAAAGATTCAAACATAGATTTCTATGTTTTTACATAAATAGACGAAACGTTTTTGGAGTATGCACTTTTTTTTCTGAAAAGGGTTGATTTTTGATATTACTTCTTAAAACATAAACTTATTTGAAGATTCAAAATTGTTCGATGCTTAAAAATAGTTTATAATTGGAATGCACTACCAGACTGGAACGAATTCGCTTTCCATTGTTAAGTACATTACTTCATAATGTCACTTTGCCATTAAATTTACGTTTTTCTTAATTTTTACTTTTCAAAACCTTTTTTAATTCCTTTATACAGTCATTGCTTTAATCATATTATTTTGTTACTTTGTAAGTAAAAAAAGTTGGTAAAGTAATTCATTCTTCACCTTATCTTTAGTTGTTTTTTTTTATCATTTTATTGTCTTTAAAATGAATGCTGAAATGCTACATTATTCTAGAAACATTATTTAAGCGAAATTCTTCTGTTTCAGTATATTTATGTCATTTAAGAAATTTTTAATACTTAAGTTTAATTGTTATGCTAAATATCTAGTACATAAGATTCCAATTGATAATTCTTTGATCGTGCTTATTTATTCATTACGAGTTTTTCTCACGAAAATCAAGAAATGATGTGAAATATTATTACAAGAAAGATTTTACTATCAAATTTTTCAGTTTCCCTAAATTGTGAAAATGAACAAACTTTTATGTTTCATTTCATATGATTTTAAACATTTTATTTCACAACTTAAATATAACATAAGAAACAATCACTTTAAGTTTCCTCACCTCCACTCACATTCATACTGAACTGATTCGGAGATTAATATAAATAGAAGCAGGAATAAAACGTGCATAAGCAGGTATTCATAAATCCTGCAGAATGATTCAGTATCAAATTTGCTTTTGGAAAACAAATTACATTTTACGAGTCCTGAAAGGGCAATATTGGAGCTTAGAAATGCTTTTATGGTCTATTAAATGGTACTGAATATCCGCAGAAGCTTTTATTGTTCTACAAAACAAGCTTCATACCCAGCTAAAATGCATTTTGAGTGAGATGCTTTTCTCATCATAATGAGAGATCACCTCATTCGATATTACCTGTTTTCCTCTTTTATTGACAGGTGGAAACTATATAACATTTACAAAAATGCAGCTTCTATTCAGATTGCATCATGCTTTCATATCTCTCCTGCATGTACTCAAATACCACATCGTATTATACAAAATTGTGAAATTTGACAAACAGTATTATATAATTTTTTATTTCTATGAAGTACAAAATATAGAATTTTTGTTTCATTGCTAAGTGATGGATTGTAATACTTTGTTATAAAAACCCTTATTACTTATGTGTCTTAATACCGTCATATTTTACGCTTATTTTATACAATCGCACAAATTTGTCATTTAAAATATAAATGCCTCACTTACTAAATAATTCCAATTTCCCTGTAAGTTCAACCCTAGTCATCATTTGTTTAAGTATTCATGTTCCCTCCATCTAGTTATTACTTCACCAAAAACTGTAAGATTGACACCAATGGCATTATCTGTGGATGGTTTGTAATCTCCTTCTATCTTTCAAATTTTTCTTTCTTACTTCATTTTTTCCTTCCTTCCATTCTGAGTCCATCTAACTCGGTAGATAATTGAGTGTTATGGACAGCGGGAGACACGGATGACGTTACGTTATGTTTACTTTACTATTCTTTGATCTTTCCAAGCCTTGTGAATGTAAATATTGATATTCGGTTTTATCGTTTTGAACTTAAATCATAATAATTTTGAAGATGGTAACCTAGAATATATTTGATGAAAACCTAGAATTTTTTACATTAGGGTGGAAGGAAAAAAATCTTTTGATTTTTAATTTGTGAGAGAGCGAAAAAGTGGCCTTTTCGTGTATATAAAATAAATTATAAATATGAAAAATATTGGAGTAGGTCTTGAGATATTGCAAGGACATTAAACTTTCACGAAAGTGAGATTTTTGATACATTAAGAAGAATATAGCAAAATAATACGAAATAGTAGACTTTTGATTTTTAAGCAACTTTTAAAAAAGAGGTCTTAAAAATTAGCTTTTGCAATAGATAAGATTATAAAATATATTAGAGTATATCTCGAGGAGACGCAAGAATGTTTAAGTTTCATAATACACATTTTTACACCTTTTTGAATATTTTCGCGTGCCTCGATTATGAAATAAAAAGTTTTCACTAGGCATTGTCATAAGAATGAAAATATAAAAACAGTTTTACTATTGCACTGACATGACACTAAGTCGTCAACGGAGTGTTTGTTTTTGAGATAAAGCGGAGATTTGTTTGCATGCGGTGAAAAGCACAGGTTTCAAATCAGTAGCTTTATCAAATTCAGTTGATTTGCCGTCTAAATTCCGTTCATTGTGTAACTTATTAACATAACTGATTTATTACTTTGTTCTTATATGCTTTGATGTGAATAGAAATGGATCAGTATAAATTAGTGCAGATAAGGCAAATATCGGAGTGTGCTGCTTTTAGAAAATTTAGTGATTTTCTTAAATTTGAACATATTACTAACGAATCTATATCATACTAAGCATAACCTCAAAATTTCTTCAAAGAATTCATTTCTTTTAAGAATTTAAGTCCTTCATTAAGCGAAATATATGAAACTTTAGTGTCCGTAATAGTACAAATGTGGTCAAAAACTTATATTCCCTTTACTTCTAGAAAAATAATTTCACAAATGATCAAAGCGTTTTATGTTTACAGGAATTTATTAAAGTAAAAAAAATAGAAAATATTCAGTAAAAAGTTTAATACCAACCTCATAGAGTTTAGAAAAGAAGTTAGACATTTCATTTGATATTGCTCACTTGCATAAAAAAATAATACCAGTAATTGAATAAAACCTCTAAATGATCAATACTCTAACAGGAAAAATGGCTATAGGTAATATTGATATTTCTACCTCTTTGAGAAAGAAAGAAGCAATAAAGAGTAAAATACTACATATAACAGTTTAATCGAGAACGAGTAAAAAATACTAGTGCATCAGAAATGATAATTGGCGATAATTATAACGCTGTAGAACAATTACTTCTTTACTAAAAGAGGCAAAACAACTAGATCCCTCAAATAGACAAGGAGAGATAAAATTACCGACTGTCTTTGCGATTTGATAATTAAAACTTTATACAGAAGGCATCTGAAGCTGAGCAAAATAGTCGGTTATCAACTTTTCCCGACTTCCTTGTCACATGCAAGCAGCATAAGCAGCTGTAACATTGGTAGCCGAATAGACTCAAAATGCCCATAGTTCAATCGCAAGAGAAGGATACATAACAGCAAAACTCATGCAAAAACATAATTAAAAAAAATTGTTTAGGATGGCAAAGAAGATGAAACAAACATTTTGAAACTGTAATCATTAAGGATACAAAAATAAGAAACTTGAAACTGGACATACTTTTTTTAATTATTATTATATTTTACAATTAATAATTTTTCCGATAGTAGTATATGTATTGAAACTAATAGTATGTAACTCATATATATAGTGTAAATCATCTTTTGAAACATCTTATAAACGAAAAATTCATAAAAATATTTTACCAAAGTTTATGATTTTTCATTTTTTTTAACAAACTTTAAGCTTTTTTTGGCACCCCGATATATTGTTATATTGCAACCAGAAATTCTTTTAAGGTCTCTTTGTTCCTAAAAGCTAACTTCGCAACTACTATTGCAAAACTAAAACCTAAGAAAAAATTTTAAATGCTGTTTTTTAAAGCTTCCTTTTTTTTTCATTTTCGTATAAACTTCAAGCTTTTTGCGGAGCCTCATGAAAATGTAATATTGCAACCTGAAAGACAACTTTTATGCACTATTACCAAACTAAAATCTTTAAAAGGAAAGAAGGTTGTTGTTTTTTCACCCTAGCATACATGTCTTTAAATGTGAAATTGCAATTAATGAACTTTCTTTCCGTCAGCTTTATTTTTGATTTCTTTGAGATTATAAAGCATAAATTTTGTTTGGGTATAAATATGTATATTATTAAGCCATTATTAAATCATTCTTCCTGCAAAATCATTTCATAAAAACATACTTTATTGTTCATTGTAGCTGAAAAATAACTTTAAAGGAAAGATTAAGTTATTAATTATTAAATTTTAATTTTTAAAAATATTTTAATTTAAAATAAATATTATTAAATGCATAATTAAAATGCATAAATGAATATTATTATTGCTTGCACTATAAATTTATTATTGATTTTTAAGAATATCATTAAAAATAATTTTTTTAATTATATCAATACCTTCCCACAACAATAAATCATCATAATATTCATTTGAGAAGCTTAATTGTTCTATACAGAATTAAATATATAGTAAAATTAAGAGCATAATTGTAATAAAAAAATTAATACAAGCTTATCTATAAATAGCTGTGATTAAAAGCCAAAAACTAATTTTCTTCCTTTCTTTTAGTTTAAAGAAAAATAACGATATGGATAAAAATTATGAAACATTGTTCTGAATCCAGTCGTCACATTTAGCTCATTATTCAACGTATAAAAACGAAATAGATTTATTTTAATTTTTCTCAAAAGTATAATTTCTTAGATATAATTACATTTTCCATCTTATTATTAGAGAAAAGATACTAAAATTAGAAATAAATTGTACTATGAAATGAGGATTTATCTTTTTTTCACAAAGGAAAGATATTTAGGTGTATTTATTCAGCACAAAAAGCTAAAATCCTTTTTGTAATCTTTAGCTCAAAGTAGGAGATATATAATAACTTTCTTATATCGATAAAGAATAAAACGAAACAGGGAATAATATTTTTTTCAGACATAAAGAACTTGCATCAAATTTTGAAGCCATGTATATGTATCAAAATAGACTTTTATTAGTTATCAATATTTTTAATGAAAAGTAGTTTAGTTTTTAAATGTTTAAATTCATAAAGTATATTCTTAGTTTTTAAAAATTACAATGTCAATCCAATTAAAAATCCAACAATGAATTAATTTATTATCCTGCCTCGAATAACGTAATGATGAATTTACTTTATTTTATATAATTTCATGAATTCTGACATGCTGTTTCCTATGTACTTATCCTAATACTTCTTAGAAGCTAATTATAAGCAGCTCTTGCTTTCATGCGGGAAAAAAAATTAGTAAAAACTGATTTAAGAGTGCATTTTTTCTAATATACGATAAAAAAAGAATTTTTTGTTATATTTTCCTTTTATAACTTTAACCTTTAATTATTTTTATAACTTTAACCTGACGAAATTGTAAATCAATTTTTAATTTAATTTATTGTTTACTTTCCCCAATGATATTCTACTTAAAATTTAACTCGATTGTCAATTCTCTGCTGACTGACTTGACCACTATTTCCCAACTCTTCATAAGACAAAGCACAGACGTTTCTACTTCGATTACTGTAATGTATACCTTATTGAAACTCTCATTAAGATCCTTGCAGTTTCTAGAATATCTGATTTTGCCACCAAAGATCATCAAGTTTTTAATCAAGGTAATTTGCCAGTGACTCGTTATCTATCAGATCTATTTACAAAACTATCTTCTATACTGAAAGATTTCCTGCAATATGCAACAATACTAGAATTTGTAACAACACTATCAATTTTCAAGAAACGATATGTTGAAAACCTGCTGCATTAATACTTAACCAAAGAAAATCATATGGAATAGCAAAAAATATTAACTTATATGAGAAGTTTAGTTTAGTTTAGTTATATTAACGTTCCGTTTAAAGTAACACGAGGACTATTTTGGGACGGACGTCGTAATTTTGAACCACGGTCAGATGACGAGGACGACACCTGAAGTAGCACCCCCCTCTCCACACCACACCAGCGGGAGGACGTTTGGCATGACAGATTTAACATGAAGAGACCCCATCACACGACGGATCTTCGGTGGAATTGAGTCTCGAACCTGAAACCCTCCGGTTCCGAAGCCGAGACCTTATTATCAGGCCACCGCGGCCAACTTGTATGAGAAGAAATAATCTATAGGTATTTTTAATAAAAATATTGGACAAGTTAACTAATTTTTTTAAAATCCATATCATCTCTCTAGTTTGACTCTGTAGAACGACATATTAATATTTTTTGTTATTTCCCAAAATGCAATTTTCATATTTTAACAAGATAATTCAGGAAAAAGTACATTATTCTTAAATAGAGTTTCAGAATTAAAACCTCGTAAAATATATAAATAAGTAGCAATGTTTTTTTTAAACCTAATTTTAATAACTAATGTTATTTAAAACAAAAATGTATGAATGAAATCATGATTTCTCTTAATTTAACTAATTATTAATTTAAATTTGCTTTATAAAGTTTATATAATGAGAAAAAATAAATTAATCTCTAAAAGTCAAAAAATGTTTCTTTAAATTTTAATGAGGCAGTGTAAGCTAGCCACCTTCCACAGTGGCATTTAAAATATTCGCATCTAGTAATACTATGAAATCACACCTTTTTGAAAAACAAAATATTTTACGCATTTATAACATAAAAATTTTAGTGGTTTGAATACTGTCTGGAAATCGAGTCATTAAAATTGTGTAAAACAAAAATTGTTCAAAAGGGCAGATTGTTTAAACAAGAGCTGCTGAATTTGGCACCTAGAAATTTTTAGCTTGGAAAATGTCACTAGAAAGAGTTTTCGAAAATGCAATTATATTTTAAAAAATAATTGAAGTGTTAACATTTTAACTTGACAACACAGATAAATTAATTTCGGCACGATAACTAAGATTGCAGTTTCTGTCTGAAAATTATAATTTAATTCAATTCAAAAAAAAAATATCCAAGTCCGTTTCAGTTTTTTCAGTTCGTATGTATTAATCGCATTGCAGTGATAAATAGTACAATAGGCTAATTTTCAGTTATTATTCTCCAAAAAGATACGATTAATTAGGTACAAATCTTAATTTTCCTTTTTATTCTATTAATCACGAGCTTTCACACGTGTGATTTTAAAGAAATAAAATGCATTAATTAAATTTTTATTAAATAATATGAAAGAAACTTTTGGAGTGATTATTCCCACTTGTTTGCATTTTGAATTTAGGACAAATTATATTAGATCTTTCATACTACAAATACATTTTATAGCCAGAAATGCAGTTTTAAGAGTGAGCAGAATGCAACATTAACAAACTAAGGCTAAATACTTATAAATCTATGCCTAGTAAAACTGACTCTAACATTAACAAAAATGGAAATGAAATCACATATTTTTTTCATTTCAATAACTGAAGAAAATTAAAGTTAGATTAATAAATAAGAGACAACCACCCGCTTTCTTTATCAATTTTTCTTAAAATGTGAAAAAACAGAAATCATTTTAGTGCATTGGTTGTAGAATCTACATTTCATATTTTTAACCTCCTTTTTTTCATATGGAAAATCGTCCATTAGCATATGAGACGAATATCTCTAAAAAATTTTGCATACTAAATCAAATAAGTTTTGCTGCTAGAAGTATATGAAATAGAGTCAGTACCTGTTCGCTGTTGTGCTATTATTAAAGGACGAAAAATACAAAATTCTGAAAACGGACATACGATTACAGGTTTTATTTCAATTCAAAATTTTTTTGTCATTTTAAAGAAAAAATTGCTGATAATAGGAATTTATTTCATTACCTCTTTCGTGAGTTTATAACCTATATACGAATTTAAAACCCTGAGTAATGAAACATCACCAGAAATTGCAACATTCTTTTAAATGATTCTTAAGAAAAATTAGAATTCAAATGAAAATCTTACTTCATTTGAATTTCTAACAAATTACAATAAAACCTCTTAACTGACATTTAATATAATGTAAAATCCCTTCTCATAATTAGAGTATAACGTGGCAGTCTTCCAATTATTTCTTCTTCATTTGTTTTCATTTTTTCACTTTATTGCATTTTTGTGAGGTTTTGCTTGTTTCATTTGCATTTTCTCCTGCTTGAAAAGATATTCAACTTATTTTTTTGTGTAGAACTTTTATATTTGCATCATTTTTTAGTACTGCATTTTAAGACTTTTGCTTTATTTTGACTCCCAAAATTCATTCCGGATTATTTTTTCTTTTTTATGATTAGATATATGATTTCTTCAAAAAAATTAAGGCAAGAAGTTTATTCAAACTGCTAAGTGATATAAAATATGTATGTTTATTTGTATTAGAAAACTTGTATTCTAAAACTTAAAAAATGTACAACGTGTAAGGAGGGAGAAATAATTGTCTCTTCTCCTCCCAAATGTTTCCCAATTTAAAGTAGAAAATTTTAATGAGCCTCCAAGCCATGGACGCAAATAATTCTGATTTGCTCGAGTAACAGGTGTTACCGGGCTTAAATAAGGAGAGATTAACATAAGAAGAGTGACAGAAAGTTAAAAACAAATATTGATTAAGAATGAATCACGCGAAATGCATGACAATATTATGTACATAAGTTACATATTCTGTCAATTAATTATAAAGCTTGACTGCTTGCTAAATATTAAAAGAAGTGAATATTATTCTCCAAAAAGTTACAACCAGAAAATGCACATACGGCCAAGAAACATTAACTAAACATTGATAGCAAAAAAGCTTTATTGAACAAGCTAATTAGAAAATATTATTTTATTATTGTTTATTACTCCTTTGAAAAAAATTAAAATCTCACTTTGATTCAATTTTATTCTCACGCCCAAAATTAATAGAACGTATTTTTATTAAAACTGTCTCCTCTTTCTAAAAACTTTTCGTAAATCTACAGGAAGTAATTATTTTATAAATAAAACTCGAAAAAGATATTACAATTGAAGGAGAAGATGAAATACAATAGAGGGCAATTCATAAAATATTAGCTATGTTGCAATTTAAAAAATTCTTTAAACTATTGTTTATATATATATATATATTCTATAAATGTTTATATACAAGGAATCAATTGAAAAATGGCAAAAATTAACTATTTGTAAAACATCATTTATGATTGCTTAAATATAAAGGTAATGAATTAAAAACCACTAATTTCATTAAACATTTATCAGATTTAAATAATTCGACTTACAGAAACCTTGATCATTGAATAAAAACAAACTTTTCGCGAAATATTTAAATAAAGAAATGGTTTCGTAATGGGAGATTTGAAAATTTATAGTAAAGCAGATATATTGTAATATTTTAACCAAATAAAAAGGAAGGGTATTTCCAATGAAACAACTTATAACAATAATACATGACAACAAACGATATTATCTTCTACCATAAATGTTAAAATGTTTTTATAATTTTTCTATTTTTTAATAAATTCCACCATATTTTTTTAATAATAGTGCTTAAAAGTTTTATCTTTATAAATGTATTTCCTCAGAAAGTGATTTGAATATGGGATAAGAGAGAATATAAATTAGATTTACAGAAAAGCATTTTAAAAGTTAATATACGATGATTGCTATTGAGTGATTACAAATAGCTTGCATTAAACTTCTGAAACTTCAAATAACTTTTACAAAACTGTAAAATTTATTATCGGCTTTCACCGGATTTACTTTTTGTATTCGATTTGTAGAAAAATAATTGCTAATTTATTCCTTCATAATTTTAATTGGAATAAGTTGTAGAATAAATAAATGCAGATTTATGCAGAGGGAAATAATTATTATGAATAGAATTTGAATAAAGTAATACGTTAATGTTTATTGAAATTTGTTCCAATAGCTTTCATTTTGCTTTCATCGCTTTCGTATTTTAAATAACGGCAATTTATTTCACCTGAACTAATAATGTAGTATGATTCTACTACAAGGAGAAAGAAATTGTGCATTGTTGTTAGTTACGAGTCTTTTAAGCAACCGTACACAATCAGAAGTAATTGTCTCTGAAACCTTTTCTCGTATGCTCTCTGATAAATACAAGGTGGCCAGAAATAAAACACCCCTACTCTGACCTCCATGGATATCGAACTACTCAGTGTAAAGGCTCAAAATTTTGTACACATACTATTCAAAATATGGGGAAACGGATTTCACGAAAAAAAAATTAGTTCCTGAAATCACCGATAGGTGGCGCTGCACAACTGGAACTATGATCAAAAGACCCAAATAATAATAAAAATTAAAATGTTTATGCGGAATGGAATGCTTCCATGCTTCCTTTTTAATTTTTCTGCCCCTTATGGAAAATAAAAATAGTAAAGAAGCTAGAACTCCCGTTGTAACTGCAATTTCATACTGTAACCAGAAAAATTTGCATAAAGCATGGTTAGAAGCCATGTTCTGGGTATAAAAGAAGTTAAAAGGTGGGGAATGTCATTCTTTTTAGTGATGGCTGTCACGCTGCCAGAACGCGCTTTGCTTGTGAAGTTGTTTTACGAGAATAAAGGAAATGCTCCAGCAGCACTTCGAGAGTTTCGCCGACTTAAGGATTTGCGTAAGGGACCATTGCTTCCACAAGCTCTCAGGAGAATGATCGCTCGATTCGAGGAAACTGGACATCTTGGAGTTCAGCCTGGTCGAGGACGCAAACCGGTTCGTTCAGATGTCGTTGAAGATGTTGCCACCGGTATTGTTGAACAGTCAATGGATAATGTTTTAGGCTGCAGTAGTGCACGTGCAGTGTCACGACACTTGGGTGTTCCCTATAGCACAGTGTGGAACGTACTCAGAAAAATGGTGCATTGTTTCCCGTACAAAATCCGCCCTAATCAACAATTGCTGGCCACAGACAGGGAGATGCGACTGACCTTTGCATTGACATTTCTTGCTAGAGTTGAAGTGGATGCATCGTGGCCGTGGCAGATTCTGTGGAGCGATGAGGCCCATTTCCACCTCAGTGGAACAGTGAACACCCATAACTGTCGCATATGGGACACGACAAACCCCCGTACCTTCCAAGAGATTCCACTCCACTCACCGAAAGTTACAGTCTGGTGTGGATTCACAGCCACATTCATCCTTGGACCGTTCTTTTTCGAAGAGGTTACTTCCAATGGCCTTGAGACATGTACCGTGATGGCCAACAGGTACAAAAGGATGCTCGAAACATTTGTTGTACCCCATTTGCAGCAGCGCCAATGCCTTGACACCATTACTTTTATGCAAGATGGAGCACCTCCACACATTGGACTCCCTGTGCAACAGTTTCTTCGCCAACATTTCACCACTGACAGAATAATCAGTCGCGCGTTTCCGACAACTTGGCCATCTCGTTCACCGGATCTTAATCCGTGTGATTTTTGGCTTTGGGGACACTTAAAAAACTTTGTTTATCGAGAACGTCTGATAACCTTGGCAGATTTGAAAGAGAGTATCAGTCTGCATGTGAGAAGCATCTCAGATGACCAGTTACGATCCGCAGTTGAACAAGCTGTCCACAGACTTCACATTTTACATCTTCAGGAAGGGAACCATATTGAGCAGCATTCCCTGCATCGATAACGTCCTTGTTTCATGTATGCTTGGTACTTTCAAATAAAATGTGTTTAAAACGTGTTTTTGTGTCTTTTCAGCATACGTCCAGTGGTACAGCGCCACCTATCGGTGATTTCTGGAACTAAATTTTTTTTTCGTGAAATCCGTTTCCCCATTTTTTGAATAGTATGTCCACAAATTTTCAAGCCTTTACACTGAGTAGTTCGATATCCAGGGAGGTCAGAGTAGGGGTGTTTTATTTCTGGCCACCCGGTATGCTACAACCGAAGTTTTACAGGAAAACTATTCACTTCCAACTGGACATTAGGATAGCTAGGCATTTGAACATTTGGATAAACGTTGGATATTTCACTTTCAGTAGGACATTTAACAGGCTTCTTCTAAACGTATTTCGTACAAAATTTGATAGAAATCTACAAATAAGGGGAATTGAGGTATATAAATTTTTGTCTTCCAAGCGCAAATCATGTCTGAAATATTGTTCCCATAGAAAGACAGACATAATTAAAAAATGTGAGAGAAATTTGAAATATGGAAATTCGGAAAGTTTAGGTTGGAATTCTTTGATGATTAAAACTTTTTCATATACTTCGTATATTATAAAATGAGAATTAGCATGCTATGATAAAGAAAGGCCTTTAATTCAGCTTATATCTGAATGTTTTTTTTTCCAAATTGAACATCTCAAATTCCACGATTTCTTCTGAAACTCATATACAAGGGAATAATGAGAGTAAGAACATTTAAAAACTTATTTTTTGTAGCGAGCAAAATGTATGTATATGCACAAAATTTAGTTAAATGCAGCTTTAAAATCGTTTTGACTAATATAAAATATAGTACCTCCACTTGTAACCTATTTTTATTCCTGCTTGATGCAATGTATTTAGAACTAGGTATTACCTGCTACTCTATTCGCGTGGAAATTTCGATGTATATGTACGAAAAACTATTAAATAATGACAAATAAAAAAATAATAATTAAACCTAACCTAAAAACGATACATTTAAAAGTATAAGCATATACGAATGCAATTTAATAATAAAAACACACAACCAACGTAAAAGCAATTTATTTACACTGTATACTCAAAATAAAAGAAAACAGCAAATCAAGTCCGCTAAAATCCATTTTATTTATTGATCGAGATTGAGACAATTACAAAAGTATTATGCACATAATTTCTAAACTTTTAATTTAAATGAAAACACAGTTGCCAACAGTCACGAATGAACTTTCAATGTCAGTTGGGGTAAAGCACATGTCTGACTTTCCTACACCAATTAAGGTAAAACAATGTAGATTAAATTTTTTTTCCTTTATTCTGTTTTCTTTTAATTTAAAAGTAGTTCAGAATGAATCCGAAAGATCGATTAATTAACAACATTTGATATTAAATACATCAAACGATAAGAAAATAAATAGAATCGTTTGAAATAATAGTTAGAAATTCTGCTAACCCTAACTTTATTTCTGTTGGGAATAAAGACTGGAGCCTTATTTATCTTTGGTGGGATTTGGCCTCAGCTTTTTGGTGCGAAAGTTAGTTTTTAATTAATAAAATATTAACCACTCAATTAAAAGAAATAAAAAGTAGCCTATGCTCTATTTCTGACTATAATCTATCTTTGTGCTATATTTCATCCAATTCTGTTCAGCCGTTCTGGCGTGATTGAGTACCAAACATTCATCCAAACATCAAACTTTCACATTTATAACTTTAGTATAGATCTAGACAAAATATGAATCTA
This sequence comes from Argiope trifasciata, assembly GCA_026543055.1. Lineage (NCBI taxonomy): Eukaryota > Metazoa > Arthropoda > Arachnida > Araneae > Araneidae > Argiope > Argiope trifasciata. The sequence goes on from JAPMOQ010065844.1 coordinate 136,878, forward strand.
CTTATTTAATGTTATCAAACGAAATTTATAAATGCCAATCTTTATTTTCCATCAATATTTTAATTTTGGTTTTCATGCGGGTTATTTATCATCGTCAAACAGAAACCATTTAATGGAAAAAAAAGATTCCATCCACTTGAAGTACTGAATTCCTTTCCCTTAGAAAGTAAACACATTTATATTTTAATCAGACAACGTGGTATTTAAAGGTATTTAATTAAAATAGTCTCTAAGTGATCAATACGGCAAAAGTCTAATAAAGCAAAACAATGTGGTCTCATTAATTACCGTAAGAAATACTCACATAGTCTTCAATTCATCACTTGGAAACGAGAACAAATATTATTTGATAGCAAATAAAGCAAATTCCTATGCATATCCGTTTTTTATTTCTTCAATCGATTAAAGAAGAAGTCGCGAAAAAAATGTTTGGAAATTCTTCTTCAGCTGAATTTGAAATGTCTAGAGTTCTTTTAATAGTTTCTGCTGAGTTCTTTGGTATTTTATTGAATTTCTTAAGGTATTTTTCAAAGTTCAACTGTTGTAGTTTTTTCCCTCTATACGAAAAAAAAGTATTAATTGAACCTATATCAAAGATGGTCACCATTTTCAAAATTTAATTTTAACGTTGCAGAAAAGTTACCATTTCCAGATGTGATTATTACATTGTATGAATTCTAGTGCCCTTTCAAATATCTAAAGATATTTAAAATTACAGCAAATAACTTGTTCATATTTAAGTACTAACCCATTTGTAAGGCTTTTCTAATATTTATTTATTAAACAATGACGAAGGAATGAATGGCGAATGAATTTTTAGGATATATATTCAATCCAAAAAGTAAAACGCAATTACAGACATTTTGAAATGAATAAAAACTCATTTTAAACCAAAACAGAAATATGAAATTTCATAAGTTTCAACAATTAAATAAAAAATACTTATCGAGTTATTGAATACTGAATAATATAATTATCTCGCTAATTTTCATCTTCAAATATTTTTCATGTTTTAGATTTATTCAATAAAGATATTATAAAGTGTTTCCAATAAGAGATTGTTCAAATTCTGTATCCTTCCCTTTCATAAATTAAATAATTATGTTTTAATAATTCGCAGTTTTAAGTTACAAAATCATAAAAAAAATATCACATATTAGACGAATCATTAATCGACTAGAAAAAAAACTAAGAGCAAAAGTTAGTAACTTTTAAAGATTAAAATATTAATTTCTTACATTCTAAATCATTTTTTACTGAAATGCTGTATAAAACCTTATAAAATAATTTTCGAAAGAAAAAATTTGTTTATAAAACCTCTTAGACTTAAAATATGCTTAGGATATTTTTTTATCCGTGAGGTATAAATCTCAAATAGTAAGGGAAAGAATATTCCATAAAATTTAAGGCCAGTTACATCAGAACATGAGTAACATATAGGCATTTTCAAAATTTCTATTTCTAAGTTTGATATTAGCTGAATTAAAATATCCATGACATTGAAATTCATAACCAAGATCTGAAAATCTGAAAATTATTATGATAAAAAAAACCTTATGAATTGAAAAAAACAGAATATAATGTCGTTGTTTTTATTCATGGCCCTTTACAAGCCCACTGACAGTAAACTGCCAGCGAATTAAGGGGTATTAGCATCTCTTTTTTGTTCAGTATCACCAACCAAGGCCAAACATACGACTTGACTACTTTGAGCTTCGCATTCATTAGCACAACCCTTTTTACAGGGGGGGGGGGGGCGCATTCCTACGACTCGAAGATAGAGCACAGAAGAACATCCATGTCCGATCCTGGACTTCAACCCAGGACTCCTAGATCACGGGGAAGACACCCTACCCCTATGCCAGGACGTCGGCACAAAAAATAATAAATTCAATTTCGGTTTCCTATCTATGGTTATGACTGAAATTCTAAAGAGATGAATAAAAATATAATGAATTTTCATTTCAATTGCAATATCGCAAAAAATGAAATTAAAAAACACTAATCTTCATTTTTTGAATTATTTAACATCTTATAAATCAAAATTCTGTTTTCATGTATTGAAATTACCTTGTAGCAATTAAAATGGCATCAAACCTGCTATCTTCATTCAGTTGCTCTACTAAACAATGTCATTTTATTACTATAAACCTCGGTATTTCCTTAAAAAATTAATTTTAATATGACTGATTTAAATTTTATTTTTGTGTCTTGTTTCTTCTAGCACTTGCAATGTTCACGCCCACTGTAACGAAGACAGCGACTTAAACAGATAGGAAGCATCTCTTGTTTTAGTAGCGCTAACAGGGCCAAAAGTACGACTTTGTCACTCAAGCATCATTCATTCGCTTGCAAATCCACTTTTTACAGGAGGGCACATTCACACAACACACAACCATGACCGAACAGGGACTCGAACCCAGGACTTCCAGATCACGGGTAGGACGCGCTAACCTTAAGCCTGGACGCTGACAATTTTGATTTTGTAAGTTGTTGATTCTTGATTCTATTTCAAAATGTGGTTTGGGTATATCATGCTTTTGATTTTCTAATTATCAATTACATCACAAAAATTTTTAATTTCTGTTATTAAAATACAGCTCGAATATATTTTATCAGAAAACAGTTAGAGGAAAAAAATCAAAATTCTTCATGCAAAAATTGATTTTTTTTTTAAATTTATAAAAATAAATTATAATTAAATGGTATTCATAAAAACTGTTTTAAAATCTACTAATAATAAATGAAAGGAAAGTGAAGTAAAGTATAAGCAATAAATAGATTCTATGAAATATTTCTGAATTTAAAAGGATAAAGATTCATTTACAGCACTTAACTGTTTCTGACAAGAGTAATTGCTTTTCCTTACCTTCATACTGCCTGTTGCTTTCATAAACAATAAATAGATTCTATAAAATATTTCTGAATTTAAAATGATAAAGATTTTAGTACAGCATTTGATTGTTTCTGACAAAAGTAATCAATTTCCCTTACTTTCATACCGACTATTGATTTCATTTTATGATAAAATGAAACCAATGTTAGCCTCTTTAAGGAGTGAGGGAAAAACGTGAAGTGAAGTGATATAGAATCACAAAATAATCCCTGAAACGAATGAAACTGTGAGTTTTTTTAAAAAATCTAAATAAGCTTATAGAGACAGCTTGAAGCATTTAATTTTCTTTCAAGGACTTTTGTTCTTAAATGACATTACTTTTTGTCTTAAATTTCATAATGGTGTTAAATACAAAATTCTTTTTCGAACAAAATAAAATTCTTTTTAGAAGAAACTATTTAAAAAAATGCGTATAATGCAAAGTGCTAAAAATGCTTAAACTAATTTATAACGAATGTTAAAACTAATTTAGTAAATCTATACCTAATAAAGTTATGAAAATATATTTTATACCAAAATGGTTATTATCTCCATATGGCAATCGCACTGTCTAAGAAGTAGAGCAGAAACAAAGAAAAGTAATTAGAAAGTGAATTATAATATTTCCAAAATTGCCCTTAACTTCCGTTTTGCCTTTATTTTCCTGAAGCTGGAACTAATTTCCTATACTCGATGTAAAAATTAAAAATAGGTGGTATTAAAATATTCATCAGATCCTTTATTTAAGAATTACAATTAGGTACTTGCTCGTTATTCAACATTTACTAACTACAGTCATTGAAAAATACTATACTGAAAGCAGGTAGAAAACGATATTGAAAAATTGTGAAATCGCAATATCTTTCGAACCTGAAATTGGTCTTATAATTAAGTCACTGTTAACAACAAAATGAATATGAAATTCGTAATCTAATCTCATGCCAAACTTCAATAGCATATTTTTTTTAAAAAGCGTTTTCAAGTAAGATCTGTCAATCACGACCTTTATAAAATAAATGATTTTTTTAAAAAAATTAAACAAAAAATGCATCGCAAGTTCCGTCGTTTTAGTTTATCTGACTTTTGATTAGAAGGAATTTCTTAAAAGCTAAAAAATACGTATAATTGAAAGTGCGTTAATCACTACAGTGAAAATAAAATTCTTTTGAACTTTAATTTCCTTTTTTTCTCCGTCTTGAAGGATTTCCAGAAGTGAGGAAAACCCTATAAAGAATTTGGAACAATCTTTTTTTACGTTGGATTATTAAAGATTTTTGTGGCAATTACGTACTTTCAATATTAATTATATAATTTTATTGTTCATTAATTGAATAGGATTAACGTTCCCAAATAACGGTTACATAATAATTTAATTTTTAAAAACTGTCGAATGATTTTTTATGAATGTAGCAAATTTATTATTTGATGTTAAAAAAGAATTTCTTTAATTATTTCAATCCTTTTCAGCAGTTACAGCTTTTTAAATCGTTTCTTAAGTTCTTCACGGTTGAAAACTGAAAAAAAAATTCTTCGATGACTTTTATGTTAGAAAATAAAAGTATTACCAGGAAAATCGTTTGAAATGTTCTTTGGATGTTTTGGTAAATCTCCATCAATAAAGCAATTAAAGAAAACTTTTTTTTAACCAAAAAGAAAAAGAAACGAATGGATTGACGCTTTTTTAAATTAAAAGTGAATCTTCAAATTTAATTGAATTAAAAAAATTGACAACTGAATAAGGAAATACTTTAAGCAAATTTAGAATAATTTAAACTGTTTTGTCCTTATAGATTAAATAATCGATGAAATATTATTTTTCTGGTTATGAGAAACTTTGTAAGGTGCAATGTACCATTGAAAAGTATACCCTGAAGAAAATAGAATTTGTCTGCTACTGAATAACTCGTGTTATACCACGAAATGTATGGCATAAATTTTTTCTGGTAGTTCTAATTTTAATAATTAGTTCAATTAATTTGCATCTTTTTTTAATTAGGATTGCATTCAATCCCTTCTTCAGATAACTTCGTTGACCTCTTTAAAAATATGAAACCATCGATTTATTATCAATTACATTTCAATGAGAAAAGGAATTTATGTTATTAATAATGTGTTATATCAATACTTTCTCACTTCTATCTCCATTTGATGTGGCGATTGCTCATGATGTTCATGATGCAGAAGTAAGAATCATCGTCTGTTATTACTTTCGCTTCTTTTTATTGGTAAGTATTAAATAAGATAAAGGTCTGATTATATGGGAAAGTAAATTATCTTCCCTGATATCTTTCCGGGGGAATTGGTCAACATTTTTGCTTCTATTGCAATAAAAACCAGAAGAACTTAAAGTATCAAATCCACCAACAGAATTCTTTTCTTAAGTGCCCATCGATATAACATTTTTTAAATTAAACTTGGTTAAAATTACAGAATATAATATAAAGAATGATGTTTTTCTTCCTATTCATTTTTCCCAACTATGTGCTAATTTAATTCAATAGACCATAGAATGTTTTTAAATTTGTACACATGTACTCTACGATTTTAGCCAAGCCTTGAGCCAAACTTATTTATAAACACAAGATTTTAATTAAGTTTCCTAAAGTGTATAAAGTATATATTACAGTGAGAGATCGAAATCTGGACAATGTCGATCTTCACCGATGAATATCAACATACACCAAATACCTCGATGAAAGACCAAATATTTTATTATATTCTTATTATTTTATTATGTTCGGATTATCACCGATGTATGTTGACCATCACCATGCACTGATAGGGGAATGTTGAAACAAATTTATTTCATTTTTTAATCACACTTTATTATTAAATCATATTTTGAATGATATATGTCAAAATATGAGACACAGTAGTTAAATTTAAAAACTTATGGTATTAAACTTAAAACTAACAAAATTCTAGTAATTAAACTATTAAACTTAAAGATGAAATAATAAACTTAATTACATGATTGACGTTATACTTTTTTATTGTTTTGCAATTTAAATTGTTATGACTCTTTGAATTGCCTGAGAGTCTTTCTTTAATAACTGCGTTTGATAGTGAAGCATTTCTTTTTGCAATGACAGAGTGTATAGCATTTCTCTCCACTTCTCGAATTAGCTGCAGCATCTTCTCTCAATGACATTTCTCAAAAAAAATCTCATCAATGGAAAATAACTTCATTTATAAAGTTACGAAATGGTTACTAGTATAAAACTATTTGAGGATACCATTTTTGTTTTCTAATTTATAAAAGTTAGAATCTTCTATTCCAAAAACATTTCAGGCATTCGTACGACTGTGGCCACATCATATACTTATCTTCGCCCTGTGGTGTCACCTCACCATAGACATCGGCAATCTCGTTTCCATCTCTACCAAAGCTTGTCTGTGAATGTCGACATATACCGATGATAGTCCAAATATATAATTAAATATTCGATATTTCACTGAGGTATTTGGATTTATGTTGGAATTTACCTTTGAGTGTTGGCATTCTACAATTTCGGACATTCAAGGTAACATATACATTTGAAAGTGACAGCTCAAAACCGAAAAAGCAAAATGAATTAAATTTGGTATATAATTTTATTATCATATCGAGAGATATATATAAAATTTTCTTATAAATCCATGGGTGTGTTGACTATCTGTCGGTTGATCTATTCACTCTAAAATTGTAGAAAATTTTACACCGATAAATTTTAATATAAAATCTTTTTAACAAAAGCAGTAGAAATTTATGAATTTTTACTGTATAAATAACTTGGAACAAAATGGTCAAAATGAATACTTTGAATAAATTTGGATGATTTGTTCTCTTCTTCCTAGTTTGCTACAAACACAAAATAATTATATTGAGAAATTAAATATTGCAAAGCGTTATCGCTAGTCATCAAAATTCATTATGAAATTTAATGCTACTAACAAATGTAAACATCGTCTCTATTTGCGTTACAATTAATTTGCTGTTATATCGATCTTCGGCTTTTCAAACGTCATATAAAATGTGGAGGATGTTATATTGTTATATTAAAGTCAATAAATGTTATATTAAAGTCAATCACAGATACTTGTCACAAATAACTTTGCGGTTACTTTTATAGTTCATTGTAAAGATTACATTGCATAATTAGAGTATTAACTCTAATTGAATGCATACTTTTTAATTTTCTTTTAATCATTTATGTTATGAAACGTAATTATTACAATGATACAATTTAATTAAATGCCTTTGAATTGCCTAAAGCAGTAAAAAAGTTCTCATAAATTTTAATCATCATAGCTTGAACACACCAAAGTAAATAGCAAAAAACTTTGAAGGGAAAAGAAAATTTCTATAAATAAGAGCAATTAAATGTTTCTTCTATAAGAAAAACATACTCTCCTTTTTTTAATTGAAAAGTACTTTCTTCATAAGGATATGAAATCATAAATATCACCTTAGAAATATGTATTACTTTGACTATTAGTCCACTTTCTCAAAAATGTGAGTTCTTTTATTCACTGCAAAAAAAATCAATGGACGCTTCTTTTACTGCATTGTGTAATTAACTAAAATTAGAGCCAAGTTATAATTATATCATCGGGGTGTTCTTTTTCCGAAAACGAATAATGTTTTCTTTGCAAAGAACTTCTTTCAGCCATGAATTATTTTATTTAAACAAAGAGTGACACATTTCGTAATCCCCTCTTGTTTAAATAAAAATAATGGACTAATAAATGTTTCAATAAAATAATAGATTTAAATTGCATCATTCAACATAGAAGATTAAAATCTTTCAAATCAATCAAAATGCACTACGAAGTGGATTATTGGAGTTATATCTTCCATATTAGACAGGCCGTTACTTCTTAAGAATAGCTTTTCAAATCAGAATCTTAATAAAAAAATTTATCGATATTTCAACGTTTTTCTTAATTAACTATGGAGCGTATGATACATAAAAATCATATTTATACAATATTAAAATTCCAAAAATTTCTTTTCTACATATAAATTTTACTATGGAAATTTTTCAAATTTTAATAAGTTTGTAGAGTATTTTTGATATTTCATATACCTTTTATTCGTTGAATTAGATAACTTATGCATAAAATAACACAAATTCGTGTTCTGATTATACCCATTATGATAATTTAAATAACATGACAATCATGTTACTGAGAATACGCTGACATCTGTCCAATTCCTGATTGTTGGTTTTAAGTTATAAAAATGGGAAAAAAAGGAGACAAATTTGTTATTGAATTTTCAAAAGCAATTTCCAACCGGTGTACTAAGAAATTTAATATAGGACAGTTTTTACAAGATGGGATAAATTGTGCAAGCAGCTCTGATGTAAACAAATTACATGAAAGTCATATGCATTAGAAAGTGTGTCATTAGAAGATGTACAGAAATTGAAATGAGATGCAATTATTAAAAAAACTTAATGAGTGCAAACGGAATGCCGTTAAAGCAATTACATCTGAAAATATAAAACATCTTAGAGATGGGAGAAAACTTATTTTGAATCAATGAAAATAAAAATGCTTAGCAAAAAACAAACATTTCTAAAATAAATTAAATTTAGAAAAAAAAGATATTAAATTATTTCCATAACAAATAAGCCTACTATTACGATCTTCGAGTTATTCACTCCTGCTCAGTGGCATAAAATTCTCTGCCTCTGGACAAAAGGCACAGTTGAATATAAATTTTGCTTGATGCTAGAGATTTTACTTAACTTGGATATAATAATCTGGAGTTAATGAATAATATAGCAAACACCATTAAAATATATTTAAACTATTAGAGAAACGTGAATTTTAAATTTTATTTTAGACGTGATATCATTTTGCTGCCTGACATTTCAAAGCTCAAAATTCAGCATTTTTTTTTTTTTTTTGAAATTTTTGTGTATCAATATCTGTGTCCAAGGAAAATCATGCCTGAAAGAATTAAAATTCACTCAATCAAAATCATGCAAAACAAATTCATTAAAAAAGCCATGATTAAATGAAGAAATCAACTTTTTCCAAGAGACGGATCACTGGCATTAAATTTATGATGAAATGAAACATTACATGTAATTGATTTAAGTATTCTATGATGTGTTATAGTTGCTATTTTGTAATTCAATGCTGAAATGATTTCAGAATTTATTATAGAAAATTGAAAACAGCTGACTGAAATTTAAAAGTATGAAATTGTTGAGCATCTGGAATATGCTTCTTAAGGAGATTTATTCTTTATATGGTACAGAATTTCGTAAGATACTCTAGCTCGTATATTTATTAAAAGTAAATATATCTTTCTCTGACACCCATTACTTTTAAAAATTTAAAAACTGCGCTCTGAATCTTTTAAAGTAATTAATGGCAAGATTTTGCGTGATTTTTATCTTGTTTCGGTGAAATATATGACATCGCTAATTGTTCTATGCAGAATTTCTCCCTGTATACAGTTATCTTCTAGAATAATCAAATTTATGTGTGAAATGAGGACGTTATAACCGTAGTGACATCTTCATTTGTGCACACAATTTCAAAGGCTATCAGATATTACGCAATAGTGAGAATTATTGTCTTCAAATTCATCCTCGAAAAGTAGAATTTAATAATTCTAATCCATAATTTATTTCAATACTAAATCTGCTTTATAATTTTGATGATTCATCGTGAAGTCAAGACAAAGCGCTTAGAGTCACTTTACCCAGTATGAAAATCATCCCTCATCTCCTAAGGAAAGGACAACACAATATGTTGGATACATAATAACATAAATGCATTTTTCCTCTTTAGGAAATGACCTAAATCTATCAAAGCAACATTTATTGCCAGCACTTAAAAGGATAGGTCCCTCTATTATGAAAATTTTCCTCATTACTTGACGCAAGGAAAAATGATGAATTATGTTATGTATTGCTGTCTTCTAATAATATGCCATTATGGAATGAAAATATATGAAAATGATTTAAAATAACTTTTATCTCTATCATATACGGAAGAAACTGACATAAAAACATGGTTTGTTTGATCAATCCCGTTATTGTAAAGTTGTTGTTGTTGTTTAAACCGATGAATTTATCTCAAATTGATAATTTTCATATATTGCTGTTCTGTAGTTAAAGTTGTAGTTGCGTATATTGTATACGCTATTGTTAGTCAATAAGCAAGGAATGACGTTGAAAAATAGTTTAATATTTTCAATAAACGTTAAAGTAACTGGATAAATCGCAATTGTCATTCATCTTGTCATCTTTATTCAATTAATAAAACCTAAATATTATGACAATTTGAAAGTTCCTTTTACGACCTCTTTGTTAAAATTCTGTATTTATCATATATATATATATAATTTGTGAACATTATAAGATTATTTTTGCACTTTAAGTATTACTTAAATTATTAAAATTAGAAACTTTGTTGTTGTTGTTGTTCGTAATTATATTTAAAGGTATTTTTTTTTTATTTCTTTTTGAGGTAAAGTTTTTTTTGCATATGAGTACCAAATATTATATTAATTAGCCTTGAAATGCATTTCATGTTAATTTTTTTTTCTTTTATAAGAAACAGATGGGAAAAAAGTTTTCTAACTTTTAAAAATAGAACATTTAATAGGTTAAAAATAAAAGAAGACACGTATTATTTAGAACCAAGTTCAAGATTTGTATCACACTTAGCATCAAGACGGTCAAAGAGACAATGTACTGCTGCTATATAGTGTATTTCGTTCTGTTATGCAACAGTATAGAATTTTAAAGAAATTTAAGATGTAAACATTACCTACCAAAAAAGAAATTAAAATTTTAAAAATGATTTTCCTTTTGTTATCTTTTTATTTTTTTCAGCCTTAAAAAAGTGCCGAAAATAAGGATTTTTTAAGAATATTCACCTTACATTTGAAAAATCATTCCAAGTGAAGCTTTTTCTTTGCATTCAAATTTGCAATAGTAATAAATTCAATTATTTTTATTTTTACAAAGCATCAGCCAAAAGAATATGAAGCGTAATTTTCAAGCTACAAATATCGATTGTATAAGTTTTTGGCATTCTAAATACATCTGTGCAATTGATAAAAGATTTGAATTTGAAAAATAAAATTATAACCTTAAGATAATAATAAGATAAAATAGTTTATTTAATGAAAAAGGAATATAACTGAAAATTACTTAAATTCATGTTGACAAATATCAGCAAGGGAAAGGTATTTAAGTAAAGGCTAGAAAAAAATACTTACATAGTTTTCATAAAATGACTTTTTTTGGAAATATAAGTTTCTAACGCTAATGAATACAATGAACCCAAATATCGTATACACATTATAGACAGAACATTGAAATAAATTCTGCAAAAAAGCAAAAATGAAAAAATAATAGAAAATTGACCGAAAAAAGAAGTCTTGGAGTTGCTAGATCAGAATAAAATAATTGTACAATAATTATGATAATTCTATGGATACTATATTAAGAGAAATAGCATAATAAATAATAATAAAAATAATAAATAAGTTCGAATACAAAACAAATTTACACACAGAAATGAATGACAAATAATATGAATTTCAATAAAAATATTCTTTTACCAATCAATATTGGAATTTCCTAAATCACTTCCAACACACTTAATCCACCACTTTTTTCTGTGTGCACGATTTTGCATACAAAATTTAAATATATTTTTAATAGAATTCAGATTACCATGGCTACTGCAATCTACATAAAATTTCGATTTCGATTTTTAATTTTAGAATCAATCCCTCAGAAACAAAAAAAATTTATTTTATAATCACAATTTATTTTTATATACTCAGTACTTATGATAACTACACGAAATATTTGAGTGTCATTAGTTCTCAGTTAAAAAAAAACAGTTTTATTTTTCTAAAAGCTAATGAAACAGTATTTATTTTTTATTCATGAAATAAATTTTTTTTATCTATGCATCATAAATGTTAACTTTTCATAAATACGGCAAAGATTATCTAATTCCATCGAATAGATGTTGCAAATAAAGAAATTTAAAATTCGTCCATTTATATATCATTTAGAGAATCAAAAAACACTATTAATCGTATTTTTAAAAATAAAAAATAAATTCCTAGAAATTCTTCTAAAATATTATCGAGATTTATAGGTAAGCAGTTAACAAGTGAATAAAAATAAATGAAACGAGAAACTTTATCAAGTGAATACAAATATATTACCAAAAATCCTTGAGATTTCAAGCTTCATTTAAATATATTGCAATAACTCAAAAATTTCTTCGCAGAAGTCGAATTCTTTTTAAAAAAAGCTATGATCTTTATACATTTTTGCACTGATTGCTTCGATTTATGGTAGAATAAATTCGCAGCGTTTCGTTAAAGGTTTCTCCAAATCAATTATTAGATCAAATAATTTTCTCTTCTTTGTAATTTCAGAAAGCAGATATTCTGGAATAAAGAAACAAGTAAAAAATAATACCGTGTTTTAAAAATCGTATAAAAATTATACGATTTAAGGCATTTTGAAGGTTTAAAATTATTTTAATGCCGAATTGTAAACATTGATTTTTATTTTTATTTCTTTAATATTTAAATAAAATAACAGTCACACTAAACAATTGGTTTTTCGCAATCGTTTATAGTTTCTCTAAACTGTCGGTTATTGTAATATGAAATAAAACCTTCGCTTATAACGAAAGCATAGGTTGCAGTATTTTCTAAAGTTACTCCAAGACATCGCCCCCATTCCAATAAAGGTCTTATCTATTATATTATGTACATTGAGTAAAGCCGTGTATGTCATCTTGTCATTGGTAAACAATAATAACGAATTACAGATCTTGGATTGTATCTAGTATTTTTACTGAAAGTATAGTGCGAATATGCATATCAGACATCTATTTTCCGGACATCTATTATACCAAAAATTAACACAGAAGTACATGTGTCGCAAGGTATACCAAAATGTATTGATTTAATTGCATTTATATGAATAGTTATTTTTTAATACATTTGATATAATATTTCATAATAATATATAATGTAGGTGCTAAACCTAGGCACTAAATGTATGTAATTCATTTTGTTTCATCGTTACCAAATTCCTTTGTACTCGAACAACCGACCATACAGTTACCCCTGCTTCTATTTCATTCAAAATTTGATAGATCTAACAAATTTGGTTTAAAGACTAAATTTCATTCTTCCGGTTAAAAATTATTTTCAGTGATCGAGTTCCCAAAAGAAATATAATTCCAAAATTGTGTTTTTTGAACTAGAGTATGTCTGAAATGCGGTGATTCGTCAAAATCTCGAGTTAGAAATTTTATACTATTTAAAAAAAATTCTATATTTTTCATACAAGTAAGTAAAGAGATATCATTATGAATAGAAGAAAGAAAGCTACGAAACGTTTCTTTAATGTAAAGGTAACCAAAAAATTTTAATACAGAAAATCGATTTTACATTACGTTCTAATTACATGAGTATCAAATATAAAATATAAATGTAAAAAAACCTTCAAAATTTTTTCTATCGATTTATTATTTTTGAATTCGTTTTAATTTATTTCTCTATTTTGTAGCTACTTCTGACTGATTTTTTGTGTCAATAGAAAGTATTTGAAATAAGTTTAAGACATTACCAGGAATTTTAACTATTTACTTTCTGGTGCAAAAATAATTTAATGATTTAATGAAAATCCGCATTAATTACATTCAAAGATTTTAACTTTAATAATGAGTGGAAACTATTTTGATCAAATCATATTCTGATTTATTTATTTGTTTTGCTATTTAAATCTATTACTACCATTTTGTTGATTTCTATACAATATAACATCTTACACAGGGAAACAATACAGAACAGGGACAGTAGAAGTGTAGTCAGTAGAAAGACAGGAAATGTGTAAACAATTACCAATTGATTTTGAAGTATATTCTACTTATTGCTCTGCTGGTATTTATAAGAGGAGAATTGAACTGTCATATAATATGGGAAAATTAATATGATAATATTTCAAACGATTGCCATCAACTAATATCAGTTTCATTAATATTACTTGACACTCGATGAGAACTTGTAAGCCTTTTTCAGGCTTGAAGTGAACATTTGTAAATATGCTATAGATCTCTTTCTTAAAATTGAATAATACCATTATTACTTTAATCATTTGCAACACTTTTTGAAATAGTTTATGTATTCTTAAAATGTATCAAATTAAATGAATTTTAATGAAACATATAATAACTAGACTTTCTCACATCTTTCAAGAAAATGCATAGATGCAACAACTAAGAAATATATAACCAATCTGATATGATATCTTTCAGAAACTTCATTTCGTGAAAGAATTCTTGTAAAGATTTATTACGTATAATAAAAAGACAATCCAATATGATAAAAATTATTGTTTTTTGTAAGAAGTTTCAGATTTATCATGAACTTCAATTGACAGATATTTGTATTATAATGAGCGGATCTTAGTACACCTACAATATATCCTGCTCCATATATATTTTTAATTAAGACAAAATTGTGGAAATCACGAAGTTTTTGGGTTAGATTCAATAGAATTGTACAATACAATCAATTGTAAATTTTACTTAATTTTTTAAGTAAAATTAATACAATTAATACAAATTAATTTAATACAATCATTTTAATTAGTTTTATATGCTAATCTAAGACAATTCTCAAAATATTTAAACGAATTCATTAAACGAAGGCTGTTTTGATTATTGAAGACTGTTACAAAATTATTAAAAATTTTTTCGATGATTGAATTGAGAGACGAAGATATTCAGGATCATTATATTCGATACATTGTCCGTGGTCGGTAAATCGGATAAGTTTTATATATATATATATATATATATATATATATATATATATATATAAAAGCCTGAGACAAAGACATAAACGAAACTTATTTCTTTAAAGAACTGATTGCCAAATTAAACGAGAAGTTCGTGCATTGAAATGTAGGTTTTTAAATCAAAAATAAATAATCTAATAACTCCGCATATTATTGATGTAAAAACAGAAGACAGTTTAATGATTAATAAATGCCCTTTTTATTTCTTCAGAATACATTTCATTATCGTTAACTTTTGTAAAACCTTTTATAAACAAATGGATTTTTCTTACATACCATACTGTATTTTGTCTAAATAAATATTTTTTAAATCGAAAACAATGTATCCAATTCTTAAAATTTCTTCATTTGTGAATAATTATTTTTAACTTCAAAATTTTTCATACTTTGGGATATCCTTGATTACAAGAACTTGTTACTTAGCAAGTATGCTGGAAAAAACACACTTTTGTTTAAATCATTACTTCATCGTCTACTTTAGAAACTTAATAATTTTTATAAAAAATATGAAAATCAGAATTAATTTTATAAAGTCTTATGAAAAAAATTGTTACAAAATTTGGAATGTTATTTGTATTTCTATTATATTTAATGAATATTTAAGAATTATACTTTCTAATTTAAATACTGGACTTAATTTCTAGTAATTAAATTAAAAGTAATTTAATTTTCAAGATTGTCAGTTTTATACTTTTGCATTGATGTATATGTTTATAATTAATCGATATGTTTAGCATCGTATACTTAAAAAAACAGTTTTTTAGATATATTCTACTTACATTTACCTCCTGATCTTACCCCTGTCTTTTTCTATTTTATCTTCCATACCTATAGAATGGAGGATACAAAATCAAACGAACACTTCACATTATTACTACCAAACAACGAGCTATGCCTCATTATACAAGCTTATACCTCCTTGCACAAGTTTATAACAGAATAGTCATGTCGAAACATGAAGTAAAAGCAAATACTTGTCACTAACTCTTCATCTGCAGAATTTAGAGAATGCAAACAGCTCCAAGCATATATAGCATTAATTTCCATATTTAGAGTATGAATATCTATACATATTGTATGAACCATTAAGTATGCCATTTCCTCCATGCCCTCTACTTAGAAGTCATATCTCCGAGGATACTTACTCACTCAATTCAAAACTACAACAACAAAATCACTCTAGCACTTCTAGAATGTGAATTAATGTTTTCATGGAATGACAATGGATTTTAATTATTAAATTACAATGTAGGCAAAGAAATTTCAACAAAAAAACATATCAGAAAGGGAATAAATAAAATTATCATGATACAAAAATGCCCCATGTTTCGAAGATAAATTAAAGTACATCCCTAGTAAAACAGCTAGAAGAAAAGTAAAATTATTCCTCTTTTCAGGAATCTAGAAAAGTGTCACCATTTCCAAAGTTTTTTCCAAGATCCATTGATTAAACGCACAAGCTGTAAACTTGTTCATGTTAGGTTTCTTAAATGGGATTATGCAGTAGGACATTATGAAAAAAATAATTGTCATCCATATCTTTTTGAAGAAGAAAAAAAAACTTAATGACTGTTACATTTTTTTCTAAACAGCCAAATTTACGGGTGGATTTTTTTGCGTAAATGAGTTAGAGTTACAAAAATTTTGTTAATGACTAAAAGACTTGTTTTTGAAGGTTTAAATAAAATCCTCTTTTAAGATTTAATTCATTTTTTCAAAGTGAGTAAAACCCTTCAATAAAAGAAATTGCTAAAAAAATAATTCCTTTTTTAATTATTTGTTTTGTCTATGTCTATGAAGAATTCACTTATGCAAGTTAACTCTTTATAGCATTATGGTAATATTTTATTTGTCAACACGATTAGTACTTTAAAGCTGTAAATGCAGAAATCCCCCAGTCTACAAAAAAATGGCAGTTCTTATAATTTTATACCCTTTCTTTCCTATAAAGAAAAAAATCTTTAAACTTTAAAAGGTATATTTTTTAAAGTTTTTATAACGAATTGCATTAAAATAGTTTTTGTGTGATTTGTTAGCATGAAATGCAATTGAAAATCCTTTATTTTTGGCATTATGAAATTTTAAAAAAAGGAGTGAAATCTCCACATGAATATGTTTTGTTTTAAAATATCATTAAATCAGTTCCCTTCTGTTCGAATCATTTTATAAAGTAAATTATTGGAATTGCCAAATGATTTAATCCTTTTTAGCATCTGAATCTGTACTGAAATTAATTCTAAGTGAATATTTTGATTACATTTGTTGAAATCCCATTCTCTTTTGGCATTAAAAAAGGATTTCACTTTGAATAAGCTTTGTAAGGTTTTTATATGTAATTATATATATTGATATTCAATTAAATTATTTCATTCTAAGCATTTCCAGTGGATTATTGAAATTATTCCTTCAAATTTCACAGTCAGGCAGTTCTTTAGATGATTTAAGCAATAAATGCAATAATAACAATGATCGAATGGAATTTGAATAAGGGAACGGGATTTTTATAATAAATGACTACTATGCTTTGATTATTTATGATAAATAATACTTTTTATGAATGCGAACTTTTTCTGCAAATCATAGAAAACTTTGTTCAAATTTCAAAATGTAGCATTCTCTATTATTATATGGAACACAAACTTTCCGCATTAAATTTATTTGTTTTTTTTCTTTCTTTTATCTTAATAGTGGAACTTGAAAATGATAAAAAGTAATAAGAATAATACTTTGATTTTATTTGCACACCAGTTTTTAAATTCGCATTTTGTTTTTAAATTAAATTAAATTTATTTTTTACAAAACCAATCAATGTTCCAACGTATTTTTATAATCAAGCAATTTTCTGAACATAACAAATATTTAAAATCAACAGTTATTATTTAATCACAGTAATAATAAAATCAGAAAATCTTTTATCTTTTTATTAAGATTTGTTCTCCAATGTTCACAATACAATTCCTACAATGCCTACAAATTAAGGACGTATAGTAAATAAAATTATAGAAAAAATATGAGCTAAGAGAATACAAGATGCATCCTCGAAATCTGACTACAGAAAGGTTGAGAAGAATTATACGATTTTGCGAATCCCAGAACTCTTACGTGTATCCTCATCAAACTGATAGACACTATAATGAATGTCCTATTCGTTAGTTTTATAAACTTTAACATATTATCTTACTCATAAATCATGTATCTTTCAAATGAATACAGCTGCTACTTGTTATATAGTAAAGCTTTGAAATCGAAGCCTCTATTTAGAATTACTATGCATTAAAATATAAAGTCAATCACAAACACAGCATTTTATTTATTAATCACTCAACAGCAAAGCGAAAAATGCAAGGGATTATTTAGGCATTTCATAAACCTTAAATTTTAGAACATTTCCTTAAATTAAAAAATTAGGTAGAGCTCCGTCAAGACGATTGTTAACTAAGTAAGGTTAACTGTGCTAGTTTTAATGCGAAATTTTACAAGCTATGGTTACGATGAATTAATTTAATATGTAAAATTCGTAAAACATTTCTAAGTTTTTAACATTTACGATAAGTATCATTATATTAAATTTAAAAAATTTAAAAAATTTTAATTGAAGTTACCAAATTTCTAAATCTGTCTTAGCAAATATTTTTCTTATAAAAAACTTAATGTGCAATAGAAAATGAAACATAAGAGAACTTTATTGACATATTTACTATGAAAATTAAAACAAGTCTTGCAAGATTATAAATGCATCTAATGAAATATTTACATACATTTTAAATGGTAACATTAGGAATGAATAATACAACACGAAGTACTAAAGCAATGATGCATAAATATTAATCATCTTTCTTACACACAAAAATTTTTTTTATATTAAATTAAGATTTATTTAACGGTCAATTTATAAGAATATAGCCGATTAGCCTAAAATTAGCATGCTGAGTATTTTAATAAATTGATAGCATATTTGTACTAATTATTAATACAAATATTTTTCTTTCATACACAATACCATTGTCCTGAAGCTGTGTAAAAATTATTTGTTAAGTAATCCAGTCATTTATAAAATATTGTTTAACAGCGTAAGTACAAATTAATATGCTATGTAAACTTTCGTTGCATCTATTTGTCAATTTTGTGAAACTAAATAGTGATATTATAGACTCAAAAATTTAGACGGCTAATATTCATTTGTGTTCTTTTTCAACGTAGGAGCACGATCATTTCCAGTAATTGCAAACTAATCAAAAGGTGTAAAATTTTATAGATTTCCGACTGATGATTCGGCAGAACCAGGCAGAATTCTGTGTTGTAAAGCAAAGCAAAATATCCTTAAAAATTGTAAAACATAAACAGTATTTTAGATTTTAGGATAATCATGACTTTTATAACTCAACCTAACCAAAAGATATTTACAAGTCGAAATTAATGCAAAGGAAAATAAATTTCCTTATGAATGTTTTGAAACTGCAAAGAGATTGAAAATAATTTTATTATTTCATGTGTCAGAAATTAATAAAAAAATAACTTGGAGAACAATATTCTTCAACCAGGGAAGACTTTTTCTAACCCATCAACTTGTTCGAACTTTAACTTGTATCTATGTTTTGAAACTGTGAAGAAATTTTATTTAGATTTCATATGTCAAAAATAACTTACAGAATAATATTCTTCTGTAAACCATGGATGCTTTTTTCCAACCCTTCCAATATCTTTAAGATATCAACGCAATAAGACCATAATGCAATTCTTAAAATTTCAATTTATAAATCTTTAAAGTAATTTTATGAAATAGCTACAGTCGCGTTAGTAAATAACCAAACTCAGAATAACCAAAGATGCTGGCAATAAACACGTGAAAAGCAATTGAAAGGTCTGCTGCAAAAGGTGTGTAGCTCCAGCCTGGGGGAATTAAGAATTACATGTACTATTTATCATGTGGTAAAATAAAAACTTGTTCGTCTGCTGGTGCCAGAAAGATGGAACTCCAATCGTTAGTTCGCGCGTTATTCAAAGGATGTTGTTAGTCTCAATTTGTTGCAATATAGAGGTAGCTACTGGTGCTACCGTCATTTATCCGCTGACAGTGTCTTTAGAAACACTGAAACACTGAAGGAAAGTTATAAAGATTTTTTCTATCATATAAGTATACTGGAATCACGAGAAAAGTGAAAAGTTTGCTGTTACTGAAGTTATTCAATTAATTATTTTCAACTTCGGTGATCTATTAAAAGGTTTATTTCTGAAAACTCCTTATATCATCTATGATGGGGAAAAAAAGTATTTTATAGCTAAATATAAAGCTTTTGCAAATAAAAAAAATCTCAAGTTAATACAAGAAACTTATTATGTAGAGAGAGTGTTGGACTACTCTGTAAAAAGACCGTAAGAACATTCAGCATCCAAAACGTTACTCCTTTAAAGTTAAACAAGATTCTACCATCTTACTTCCACTCTCTTCCACTCGAGAGCCCAAAATGTAATAAAATTACGGCGAGAATACGTCTCCTAAAATGATATGTAGTTCTACGAGGACTTACGATTCAATGACGCAGCAGATGAGCCCTGCGTTACAAAGGTGGAGAACAATGATTAATGGGAATATGTATTTTTTGGTTTTTAAAGCCAGCTTGTATAAATATTTTATTAGTTTACTTAAAATAATTGATAATATTTTCAATAAAATTGCATTTTTATTATGAAATATTTCTCACAGAGTTGAACAGACTATCTACGTTGGATCAATCGAAGTTTCCAGTAATATCCATTTCGTCGAGAAAGTCGCCAAATGGTTGCCAAGCCCTGAGATCGCTGACGCAGTATTCGATCACCACCCGAAAAAGCTGATGGCGAAATTGTCTTTAAAGTGATTGAACTAATCTTTAATGGGAGGCCACATTAAAGATTTGTAATAATACATATGTCAATTCTAAGTTACATTAAAAATACTTGAAATTAAATTACATAGAAAATAATATAAATCTCAAATCCTATAAGGACTTCCAATAAATAAAGGAGGTTTCCCCCTTATATTTACTTGATAATATTTATTTCTTTTAAAACTCCTTTCAAGATTTATGTTATTTAAAAAGGGAATGAAAATTCAGTTTTTAAAATGTCTTCCTTCACATTACATGTCCTAAATATATGTATTAATTTGACTTTCAATATATTTAATGAAATTTGTATTATTTCTTTGAAAAAAATGACTTAAATTGACGACAGAAATGCTTAACATTCTATTAGTTTTTTGAAAATTATTTGATATAGCCTACGATTTTTCGAGAATCTAGAAGATATTAATTCTTGGTTGAATAATATATATAATTTTAATTCAGAATAATTTACAGGTTATAGGAATATTTCGTAAATTGCATTTTTTATCAGTTGCTTCCTCTTATTTTATTATTATTAAGAAAAACTATTCCTCTGATGTTTCAATCTTTGAAAAAAATTATCTGAGCATGAGAGGTGCTCTATGTGGGGTCTAAACAATAAATGGAAAGAGCAGTAAATATAAGATCATCAGATACTTCGATATTCCTATCAAGACCTTCAATACACGATTAATTTTAAATCTATCATCAATTTTTCAGGCAATTTTTTCAAGGAACACTCTGATTTTCAAAGCTAAGAAAAATTATTAAGATATTTAAGAATTAACATTTATAAATTTAAATTCAATCAAATCATGCGTAGATGTTTAATATAAAATATAGAGATTATTATATTTGTAACTTTAATGAGTTTAAATCCAGTTGGAAGGAAAATGGCATGTGGTAACATAGTGTAATATAAATTGTTGTTAAATAACAAGAAAAGTGAATTTCCATAACATTGCAGTCCTAAGACCTAACTCCAATAAAAAATATAATAATAAAAACATTGCCAGTTGTGCATATGAGTCATAAAAAATATCTTCTCACTTTCAGAGATTCATTCAGTACCGAATAAAATTGCTTTATTATTGATAGTTTTTTTTCTACTCGATTTATCTAAAATGGCAAAAGATTATTCTTACATCTTATCAAAAATATTATAAATAATTCGAATTTTTTTTTAACTTCATATAGTGGTTAAACATGTTTTTTAAACGTGTTTGAAGTAGTGTTTGATTAATGAAAGGATCGATTGAGATAAAATTATAAAGTTGATAAAATGAATAAATTGAAGCTATACATTAAATTCAGCTTAATAAAGTGAGCAGCAACTAGCTTTTATGCAGCATTTTATGGATGTCCGAATTTTTGCAGGCAACTCTCCGTATGAATAATAAGCATTAACTCCAACATGCAAATTTGTTTTAATTAGCAATAGTTGCTCAACAGCATATTTCCAATACAATGATAAAGTCTCGACAATGAGATATTAAATTTTCTTTCCTCTTGGATTCTGTTCATTTTTATAAAAGTACGTCCCAATAACAATCATGATTTTATAAATATTTAGCTGTAAATCATCCTAATATAAAAAGTGTCACTATTTGACAATATTAGCATCATATTACGTTATTTTACTATATGTAAATTTTCAAATTAGAAAAAATATAAAATAGTGAACATCATTAATTAGAAAGGCTTTCTTTTTTCTAAGTCTAACAACATGTTTTGCAAAAACAAATAATAATATTAGAACTTGTCGATTTTAATTATTTCAAATGCTCAATTCTTTCAAAATCAGGAAAACGTATGAATGAAATTGTATCTGCTGCATCTAATAACTGCTTCTTTTGGATTATTTCTATATTATATAATTATAGCTATATAATAAACAAAATTTCATGTGTATTAAACTACAACTTATTCTAAATTAAAAATTGTTATTATGCTGAAATACTAGAAATATATATTAAGTTGTTTTATTATCTAAAGATCGTCAAATTACAAACGATAGGAGAAACGTGAACATCTTTAATTAGAGAGGTTTTATGTTTTCGGAAACTCAACCACATGTTTTAATATAACAGTAATAGTTGTTATGGAATGGGTCGAATTTAGTTGTTTGAAATGCTTCATCAGAAACCACTTGAAATAAAACGGAATAGATAACAACTACTTAAATTGGCGATTACTTCTTTATATAAAAAGGTTAATCGCGTTGCATTTTAAATTCTTAGATTTTCATGTTTATATGATAATTTACTCCAAATTTAATGTCCCTGTTTTTATTTAATATATTTGAAGAATATGTCATTTATGATTTCTTAGTTAGTTAAACATTATACTAAAAAATAACTTGGAATTTGGAGCCTAAAATACTGGTACCGCATTTCTGAAAATAGATAATTTTTATCATTTAATATACAAAGTATACAAACCTCAAACTTTGACTGCTCATTAGTTTTTTTACTCATGCAAATATAGTCATTGTTTTTTGTACATTACTAAAAAATGAAACAATTTTAAAATTAAAAATTTTATGGAATATTCAAATTATAAATATCAGAGGTTGTATATGATTAAATATCAGGGTTTTGGAAGTAAAAACATGGTTTAAAAATATATGAAAATCATGTCTAAAAGCACACAGAGCTATCTCTTATGTACAATATCGAGCATGTTGTCTAATACTCTTCCTTTTTTTAAGTTAAACATTTTAAGCCATATAAATGGAAAGAGCCTTCATTTAAATTTGAATAAAATTCTGCTATCCGTGAGAATGAGGAATATTTATGGTATTAAATATATATAGTCACTAGCTAAAAACCAATTATTTTGAGTTCCTCAGCACATGCCTTCGATTGAAACTAAATTTTCTGTAACATTTTAATGAATCTTGACTTTCAATTCAAATTATATTCGGAAAGGAGAAATTTACATTCATTTAATCATGAAAAAACGCCAATATTGTAAACACAGTCAAAAATTAAACAAATAATGGCGATAAACAAATTCAAATCCTTTTTTCGCTCTCACATTGTCTTATATGCATCAAAAATCTTGATTTTCTTGTTCCCTATTAAAGTAATTTTGTGCTATCAATTAAGCAATGAAACATGTAAGCAAAATTGTATTTTTTCGTTGTCTGTATGAGTAAAAAACATTCCAACTCATTTAGAATACAATCATCTGATTATCAATAAATGATGAAATTTTAATCGTTAATGTTTAAAAATGATATAAAAAAATTATTGAATTCCAACTTTAAAAAAATGAGAAAAAGATAAATAAATTGGGATGTCGAATGCAAGAATATATTTTTAATTTTGAGAATTTTTGCTATAAAAAAAGAAAAATTCAAAGTAATTTCAAAATTAATGTATGAATGCTAGATAGTCAGCAGAAATTTTTCATAGCAAAAATTATTTTTCATTGGTGTATTTTTGTAATTAAAATACTAAGCGCAAATACTGAAAAAACTCGCCCAAAAAGAAAAAATAAAAATTATCGTATATTACATTTTTCAATTCATTCTTCGAAGGTCACGATTATGCCCACACATGTGTCAAATTCTATAACTATACGTGTCTAGACATTCCAGAGACATATACAAACTTTTTCTTTTATGAGCATGAATGAAAGCAAAAGTATAATTTTTCGAAAATTTCTTTCTACACTTCATACAACAGTTTCATCCAAGAAATAATAATTTTGCTTCAACGTTACAGAATTTGAAACACAAATACAGAATAATGAAGGATTATGTGTAACAAAACAGTTGAAATTCTATTATATCATATGACATTATACAGAAAACCCTGATTTACAATAATGCATAAAACCATATTCAAATTTTAACATGAAAACTTTGAAAAAAAATATTGCGTTGTTTGAACAATGTGAATGAAATAATTTAAAATTTTCAAGTAAAATGTATTCTATTTCTTTGTCTGAATTATAAACAAAATTTTCTAAATAAACAGTTTCTTTAATATTGCTCTTCATATATAAAGCTTTATTATACGAAAATACGAATAAATGATCATTTTGGAAAATGCTTCCTCACTACATCTTTTCCCAAACTATTATAATACCGAAGTTTCACATTAACGTTAAGGATGTACAATAAAAACAAGGGTTTTACTTGAATTTCCTTTTATAACCCCGTGGAGTCAAAATATTTATGTTACAAAGTAAGCCATATTCTGCAATACAAAATTACATCTTCTTATAGTACCGAAAAATTTTAGTGAAATAAAAATCTCAAACTAATTTTTAATCATTAAAAAATATTTTGGAAGATTATAAATAAACAGGATTAATTAGACTAATTTGTATTTAGTTTTATAAAATTAGAGAAAATTCATGCTTTGCTACTAAGGCAATGTGCAATGATAATATAATATTTCCGTATATATAATATCATACTTAACTAAGATGGTATAAGAAAACTTTATTAGTCAATGACTTCTTAAATTTTCAATTTCATGAACATAATATTTTCAGTTTTCAATGATACATTTCGTTTTGCAATGAAATGAATGTTTTCAGAGTTTCAGAAAATTAAATGCGTAATTTTCATCAACAGTTGAAATCTAAGGATTTTAGCTGCGTACTATCTACTCTGTAATTTATTTTTTTGTACTTAACACTGAGAAAGACGAGGCTCCATAACAAAATACTAACATTAATTGTCGACGGTGTTATAATATACTTGACACTGTTATAAAGGCTAATTTGGGCAATAAACAGGGCAATTTAACATTACTTTAACTTCTGTCGCAAGTTGTTTCAAATATCTTGTAAAGAGAATAATGAGCATTTGACAATGACTTAAATTAAGAAATAGGAAAATATCGCATGTATTCTGGATACCAAAGTTAATCTATGCGTTTGAAAAAAATTATTTAAAATAAGTAAAATTATATTTATAATTCAAAAATTTTATAGTCAAATGCTTGACGAATACATAATGGAGGAAAGACCATTGTGAATTTCAACGTTATAAAAACTTGATTTAATACATTAGATAAAGCTAAACATTTCATTATAATTTAAATTAGCATTTGTGTAACAATTATTTCAGCATTTATTTTAAACATTCAATAAGGATTTTTCCGAGAGTACTCAAGCTGAGAAATTCAAAACAAAGCTAACTAAATTGAGTGTTTACCCTTTTGCACTTTAATTTCGATGCATTAAAAATTAACTCTAAACAGAGGTACATTCACTTAATGTTGGATCTGAATAAATGTTGAAATAAAATTTGTAAATATTGGCTAAGATTATTCATCCTACATTTGCTAGAAAGGAAATTTACATGGTGAACAAACCAGATAAAAAGATCTACTAATTTTAATGGCCTGGAAATTCATGAGGAAATCGCATTTCAATTTGGATTTGGATTTGAATTTCTGGCGCAAGATCCTGATATAGTATATGCTGCGCCGAAACAGCGTAAAATTTCTCCATTATGATAAAAATAGTTTAATATTGTAGAAAATGTAATTGACTGTTTTCAAGCTACTCAAATGGTAAAAAGGGAGAAAGTTATTATAGCTATGCTTTAAACTTCATGTGAAATCCTCACATCTTTAATTTATAAGAAAATGTTTAAATGATGCATCTCACCATAAAAAAATCCAAGTTAAAATTATTGGATTTAAAATGGTCTGTGGTTATATCGAAAGTCAATAAAGCGGGTGCATTCTATTAAAATGTGACGAATTGTTAAAATAACTCCACAATTATCACACACTGGGGGAGGTTCGGAAAAAAGTAAAAATCTATGTGTCAGGAGAGTGTGACCAATACATAGTCATGGCGTCTACTTAGCTTTGAAGACCAGTAGTCCAATTGTGGTTTAATAAAATGTAGCTTGTTGTTAGTCTCCATGTCCCATTGATTTTGCCGTTGGCGATAGCACCAACGAATTATAGTTGTAAGTATATCTTTATAAGAAAGACGTTGGGGCAAAATTACGCTCGCTGACTTAGTTGCTGTATCTACGATTTCATTTCCAGAAATACCCACTTGCGTAGGGATCCAGCAAAGCAAAAATCTAATATTTTTCCTTCAGAGAAGACGGTATAACTTCTTCACTTTCTGTAAAAGTAGATGAAAGGAGAAGTAGATAGTGAAATCTCTTTAAATTAGTATTTGTATCTATCAGATATGATGGAACTTATCTGGAAAAAACTTTTTTAATAGAAACTGGTTTGGGTTTCCATGAGATTTTTCCAATATTAGAATTTCTTCGCAACAACTGTGGTTTAGCATATTACTGAGTTACAAATTTCAGACATGCGTTTCCCTTAGAGACTATACAAATTTATCGCAATTTAGTAAAAATGTGCAGTTTTTCTGGAACAGTTTTAGGACACTTCAGTTTATGTTCCATGCATTTATGTTTAGAAAATCAAATGGAATTCTGGCATTTCAGTACGATATTGGTTCTGTTAAATGTTATACAATATATTTAAGCCATTAAAATACAATATCATCTCAAATGTATTTAACTAAAAATAGGCAGCAGTTGGAGTTCAGGTAATGATTTTTAATTTCAAAAACCTGCTACCTTCAACTGGAATTGCTTCGTTTGGTACAGTTTTAAATCAATTCCTGGTCTGCAGTAATTTTGATTAGCATGAAATTTAAGGGGGGCGGCGATCTAGTGCTTCGAGAAAAATTCTCCTTCTTATACAGTTTGGTATTAGAACACTATCAAATTTGTAGTTTTCATGGTATTAAAATGAGATGAATGGCATAAACTATTTAGATTATATACCCATTTTACACTACTTATGCAATCTGTAAATAAAAATTATTTAAAATAAATAGAAAACGTAAAATATAAAAAGAATGAAATTTTCATTGCAAAAAAGTATTAGAACAACAGTCTTTAAAGTTCAATTAATTTTTAACATGCTTGTAGTAAGTCGCACCATAATTCAAATGTCAATTTAATATTTTGTATGAAGCACTTTAGCTGCAATTATTGCATCCAAACGTCTCGGCATAGATTCCACTAAATTTTTACAGACTTGCGAGTCCATTGAATTCCATGCTTCCTGCAAAGCCTGCTTCAGACTTTATTTATTTGTTATATGGCAATTTCTTTATTTGTTCATCCAGTAAATGACACGATTGCTCTATTGGATTAAGGTCTGGTGACTCTGGTGGAGTTACTAGCCTTCGAGGTACATTGTATAAAAGCTACTCTTTGGTTTTATTGGCGGTAAGTTTGAGATCTAGGGCTTATTGAAAGATGAATGTCTTCTCTACCCTAATTTATCTGCACTGTGTTTCAAGTTATGGCTTAACACCTCAATATATGATTGAGCTGTCATCTTCAAAATAATAAATTGGTGATTTCCAACTCTATCATAACTCATACAGCCCCAGACCATGATGTTCCCTCTTCCGTGCTTAATTGTCTTTAATACGTTTTGAAGTTCTAAAGCAGTGCCTTTTTTTCTGCAAATAGGCTTAGGTTTGAAAATTTTAAACATAGTTTCGTCAGAAAAAATTACACTTTTCCAAAAGTCTAATGTTTTACCTTTATAATTTTTGGCAAACTCTAGGCGTTTATTCCTTTTGGTTTCTGAAATAAACAGCTTTTTCCTTGGTCGTCTTCCTTTTATTCCAGCATTTTGCAGAAAATTTCTTACAGTTTGAGGTGTTATAACCTTTTCTGAAATTGATTCAATGTCTGTGGCTAATTTCTTTGCACTTCTTGTTGAATTTTCCAGAGCATCCTTAACCACTTGCCGTTTTTCTCTCACGGTCAACTTGCTAAATCTCCCTGATCTTGGTTTATAAATAACAACTTCAGTTTCCTTTTCCTTTGCAAAATACTACGTATTGCGCACAAAAATACTTCCAATCTTTTTGAAATTTCGCGAAATGTTTTACCATTATGATGCAAATGAACGACTTCTTCTCTCTTTGCAAGTGGAATTTTATTTGTTCTTGGTGCCAAGACATAACACTTACGTGTAACCGATTAGAATAAACTGTCAGCAAATAAAAGAAACGCACTTTTATAAACCAATGTCAGAATAACCTTGAATGCTCAATGACGTCGACATTTGAAATATTTCGCATTATTTCGCTGTTGTTCTAATACATTTTGCAATGCAAATTTTATTTTTATTATTTAAAAAAATTCTATTTATTCTAAATATCTTTTGTAACCTGATTACATATGTTGTGTAGAGGTGTTTCTTGATAAAAACTAGAATTGTAGTCAGAGGCAATTCACATAAATATCTGGAATTGAGTTGCTTTTGGTATATTAAAAGATAAATAGATACAAAATGGAATTTAATGTAGCTAAGTATTTTATTAACCATTATCATTCTTGATGCAATTCAAATTTAGGTTGCTTAAAATAGCTACTGCATGATTTCGAACAAAAATGATGAGGTTAGAGAAATTGTCTTCCAAGTAATTTTTCAATGCGTTTTGCCGAATTTAATTCTAAATTTAGTAAGTACCGAAAACGGATTTAAAATAATTATTTTCTATTATTTCTGCTACAATATGTTTTAAAGTAAATACAGGAAATATCAGAATTTAAGCTTCGACTCCTACTCTCTTAGTTTTTACATACTGCTCTTTTTTAAAGCGAAAGGATTACGCATTAGCACTTTCGACATTTAAACGTTTATTGTAAAATACATTACGAAACGATATAATTTGAATTTTAAACATTCTTTTTTAAAATAAATTTCGAACATCAATTCTTACGAAAACTTGGAAGCAATATTGAAAAAGATTCACTACACGTTAATAGCCACAACTACCACTAACCAAAATGGGGGTCTTTAGTCGAGACAAGGACAGAACTCGTTACCTTTTGGTTACGAAATTGATGCTACACCAACCAGGCTACCGCGGCCCGAAAATGGTTCCCTCTTAAAGTAGCCAAATAGAAACATTGCTAACCTTCGAAATTATAGTTATTTCATCTGTTAAAACATTGGTGGGCTAGTCATTAAATTCTTGCACCAATCAATCGTTGCTGGTTCATTTTCACCTCGTTTTCTGTTTTTCTTCATAACTGCCCTGCACAGTAAACAGATTAGATGCTGAAGTCACTTTGTAAGAGCCCATTTTAAACCCAAAGAGAGATGCAGCTTTCATTGAGGGTTTCTGAAAGAAATGGATGTGTTAAAAATTTTCATGCTTTTTATCTTTATACTAGTTTTCAATCTCATTCTAAAATAAACTAAATCGATTGTTTTATTACTAGCAAGCGAAATTTCAGAACAAATGTTTAAGAGAATAATTAATGCTACAATTTCGAAGCTTTAAAATAACATTAGAAATGTTTATTTTCCTATTGTATATTTGCTTTCAGATTTGCTACAAATTCACACTTTTTATTGATACTTAAAAGCTCTAACATACACGGTTAGAAGAAACTAATCATTGCTATGCTGTCACTCATTTTGAGTCCACTTTTTGAAATTGGTGCCTATGGCCTCATTAGAAATACATCAAATTATTAATGCTTTTGCTGTAAGAAGAACCCTTAAACTAAAAATAACCCGTTTTAACCCTTCCAACAAGGAAAAGTAATTTGATGCATAATTATTCACAAAACATAATCACTTGTTTATTGCTCCTAAAATAAATATACAACTGTTTTATATTGGATTCTCAGGTCTAATTTGCAGTATTTTAATATACAGATATTTTTAACAACTAAAATTAAATAAAATGTTAAAATAATGCAATTTCTCGAATGGCAAAGGAGAATCATAATTCGAGTGCAAATGGTTAATTCGAACCCTCTTTAGACGATTTTAAAAAGATTGCAGTTTAATAATCTTTTCTAAGATTAGTCAAAATATTGAGAGAAAACCAACTCTGTTCTTGATCCCAATACAGCAATTGAAATATTTGATTGAGCTTTTAAGAGCAATATTTTGGTGCAAGATTCTTTCTACTAGAACTTCGATTTTTGAATACAACTTTGACATATATCCCTTGAACAGAACGCTATCTTGCACTTTAAATTGCTTGGGTCATCAACACTAGCCAGTCAATGGTGGATTTGTGACTAGGCAGAATAGCCAGCAGCTTAAGGCAAAAATCTAGTCTGTTTTAAGAACATCTCAACTATATACAAATAATGAGTCTCTATGAAAAGTTTTACTGGAAAACACTTGTAACTTGACTTGGTAAGTTTGATACAGTTAAATGTGAAAACTCAAGTTGTAAAATATACTTTTTTTGCACGATATTGCTTAAACAGTCTTTACAAACGTATATATTCCGCAAGTAATGCGTTTTGACAAATTAATTGTTTTATAAATTTGATAAGTATTAAAGTCATTCATCAGAACGCTGGTAAAGATGACGAAATATAACTGAATTAGGCAGAGAAGGGTTATATGGGACTACTAAAATTTCAAAATCTTCTCAAAGTGATAGAACACTGCTCATTTACCTACATACAATCAGTTACTGATTGTATATTAGACTTGTTATTCAACAAGTCTCACATTACTTTTAAAAATTGTGGTTTTCAGAAGTGGCAACAAGTCTTGGCGAGCTTAACAAATAGTTTTATCAATTTTCTCAATAGTTCATTCACTTCTGTTTTTATGAATACAAATATAATCTGATAAAATAGAAAAATGCATTATAGACATGTTGAAATCCATGAGAAACTCTTTTCCTACTCGGATAGTATCAACATCTAAAATTGATAATTCCAAGAAACAGTCATTAGTTACACTGGTAAATGTTCATTGTGTATGTACAGTGGACAACAAAATTGAGTATACACCCTAGGATCTTAGATACTTTTTGCAATTGCAAATTAAATATTGCTTTAAGATGATCGAAATTTTTACCTTATATACTTTAGTCTATGTTTTACCTTACTATACTAACAAATATGTTAAGTTTATTTATTTTTTACGAAAAAATAAAAGCTAGCAACAAATTTGAGTATACACCTTCACTAATTTCCTTTTAAGTTACAGATTAATATTTTGTGGCATAACCTTTTGCTTCTATTACAGCTTGTAATCTTTAGGGCATAGATTGCACTAGTATTTTGGTGGTTTCAACAAAAATATTAGTCCATTCTTAACTCAGAATCTTCTTGAGATCTTCTTAGCTTGTAATCTTGTGTTCATGCACAGCTTTCTCTAATTGCTACCCCACATTTTCAATAACGTTTAAGTCTGGAGACTGAGCTGGAGTATGCAATTGCTGCTTGCAATGATACAGTAAGTATAACTGCAGAATCTTCACAATATGCTTAGGGTCGTTATCCTGCACGAATATAAAGCTCGACCCAAGCCCCAACTTATTGGCACTTTTTTTTCAAGTTATCCTTTAAAATTTTCAAATATACATTTTTGTCCTTAATACCATCAATAAAAGCAAGCTCTCCAACTCCTCCGGCCAACATACACCCACAATCGAGGACAGATCCACCTCTATAGTCTTGATGGTGTTTTTATGACCCAGTACTTTACCAACTTCATATTTTGAATCGTCCATCACTTACATGAAGATTAAACTTATTTTCATCAGAGAATATTATAGTGTTCCATAAAGAAATAGGCTTTAAACGATCTTCTTTGGCAAAAATCACCCTCTTCTGTCTATTCACATAGTTGATGAGTGGCTTTCGTGTTAGAGTACGGCCATGAAACCCAAATTGGTGAAGAGTACGTCGAATTTTTCAATCTGATATCTTTTTCCCGATGGTAGAGGACATCGAAAAGAGCTAGTTTAGAAGCACTCAACCTCGGATATTTTTTTACTGAACGAATGATTTTTCTCTTCGCTATATTACACAGTATTTCCTTAGATCCTCTTCCAGGAATAGTGGTCCCAGATCCAGTTTGTTTATACTTCTGTAGTATTTTCTGTACACAACTATGAGTTATACCAATCAACAAAGCGATTTCTCGAAGAGATTTGCGCTCTTTCAACCATTTTATGACCAACAAACGTTTTCAGATTCAGCATTTTCTCTACGAGAGCTCATTTCACGATTTTTTAAGATAAAAAAAAATACTATTTAAAAGCGTAGAAGTGCAATAACACGTGTTATAGGCATCATCTAGTCTCGAAACACAATAAAAGAGTCTTGAAACTAACCAAAATGGTAGCAACACGTATAAATCTAGGAAGTGTATACTCAATTTTGTTGCATGGTTTTCTATAATTACTTCGAATCGCTTAATTTTGCAATAAAAAATAAGTTAACAATGGAATTTTTTAGTTATAGGATGGTAAAACAAAAGCTTCAGTATCTAAAATAAAAAGTTACGTGCATTTTAAATCAATATTAACTTTGCAATTGGAAGAATTCTAAAAGTTTACGTGGTGTATCCTCAATTTTGTTGTTCTCTGTACATGAAATAACAAAAACTGATTTTAATAAAAACAACTAACCAATAAATTGCAATAACAACAACAAGTAAGTAATATACAACTAGGCAGAAACCCCCATATGTCCATCAAGCAACTTATCTTAAAAACGCAAAACCCACCAAAAATAAGTCGTTTTAAAATATCTTGAATATCTCTAGACCAATCAAAATAGACTTAATCGATATTTTTTTCTATTTCATCGTCATGTTTTTAATCATTAAAGTTCACTGTTTCGAGATATCATTTCATAAATGATTTGTAAATGAATACAACATTTCATATTTTATTCGTATCATATGTTAAGGAATAGAATATTTTAATCCTTTTTTCCCTTAAAATGTCATCGCTTCGGTGTGAAGTGCTCAATTGCTATGATTCAAAATGTTAAAGTTCAACCAAATTATCCTTCAAATATTAGTCTGAATACCAAATTCCCAGAATATAATTTTTTTTAATTAAATACGGAACATAGTAAAGCTCATTATTCAATTTTAATAATTGAATAAAACACAAATATTCTTCAAGCAACTTAAAAATAGTGCACATTATATTACTTATTTAGTAAAGTAAACAGCAGAAGCATAGATTCTAAGAAACATTTAGAAGGATATTTTATGATTTTGTAAAACGACATTTTAGGTAATTCAGTCGAAGATAATCGCATTCGGAACTTTTCTTATAAGCTGGTGAAATCAGATGTGTGTTTTCGTATTTTGAATTCAACGTGCTAGTGATTTCAGATTAATTTTCAGTAACTTCTTGAAGGTTCCGAGTAACTAACTGGCATCAATCCTTTTTTGAGAAATGTTTACAGTTTGACTTTTATTTATTTAAATATACAGGAGGGATTATAACTTTTATGAAATGTATTGAATGGGTAAGAAAGAAGTATCTATCAAACATCTAGTTAAGATCTTAATTTTATGTTACAATATTATTACTTGATAAACATAAGTCTTCTTAACAAACTTTGACTCAAGAGGCTGTTTAATTCAAGTTTATTATGCTTAAATCCACAATTTGACAGTCTTAATGGTTCTCTTAGTTTAGTACATAAAATGGCTTTTTCTGAAAAATTAAGAATTTAAGTCGGGTTGAATAATCCAAAATCTGGTTGGAAGAATTTCTGGCAACAGAATACTGTAATGTACTAGGAATAGCAATTTTCTCTAATTGCAGTATTCAAACTACAAATAATTTTCAGGTTTTCATTCCAACGGTTGGCTATTTTTTAAGGGAATGTATTATAATTAAAAAGCGCCCAAAAGGATAAAGGGCTTCCTGTAGTTAGATACGATCTGTAACGCACGCTGTGATGATCTTTAAAGATGTACCTCCAACTGAAGCTCCAGACATGAATAGATAAAAAGTACATGCAAGACGAATAGCTTTTGAGAAATTAATGGGGTTTGATAAATTTGAGTACCCTGTATACCGGAAAGTTTTGAAGTATACCAAAGTAGATGTAAATACCGATTATTCTAATTGACATTTTTTCTTTTCTACATTAGAAAAATGATGCAAATTCGATGGGTTCAATTTAAGAATTTAGCATAGCAAATTTTACTCCAATATTAATTTTGAGCAGAGTTTTACTAATTTTGAATGATTTTTAGTGTTCACATTGTAACTGAAAAGCGGTATTGCCGTTAATAGAGTAAATATTTCTTACACATTCTTCTCTTTTCTTACAGAAACCTTCAATGAAAATCTTGATACTCCATTCCTGCATGTGTTTAAAATGGGATCCTGCTAAGTGATTTCTACACCAAAACTGATTCTTTTGTGCTGTCCCATTATGGATCCAAAATGGAAATGTTGTAATCCCTTCAATATCATAATACAGAAGAAACTTTATTTCCGAAGGGGAACCAAGACGTTCTTAGTTGGTTACCGTAAGATAAATTTAATTTCTCACTTCCTGAAATAGAAAACTCTACCATTAAATACGCGGGGGAAAAACCAATAGCATTATTCGTTATTTCGTGAAATAAAATCCTTGATTACCAATCTACGTATAGTTATCCTGATAAGCTATATGGTTAGTTCTGTATGTCTAGAGAATGCTCATCAATGTCATGAAGTTACCTATTGCTTAAACATTTTTAACGTATAGAGTAGCAAATTTTAATACCCCAGTACAAACTTATACGAATCTAATGCATTAAAATAATTATATCTTGCCGTCCAAGCATCGAAATCGATTAAAGATCAAATACAGCTGACCAATCTTATTTCAAATATACTAATCGATTTAAAATTAGAAGCTTATATTGCTTAGATGAGCATTTTATATTGTCATACAATAGATTTGAAGCGTTTTCATGAGCGTGGCATCAAATATATAGCATACTCATTTCCAGTGGGGCATAATTTCATTTAGTCTGTCTTTGCATAGATACCAGATATTAAAAAAAAGTTAACATTCTAACTATTCGATATTAAAATAATCTCTTTCATAATTTTCCGTAGAAAGCAGCGAAGGACCTGAAATCTAATAGACTGAATTTAACCATTTAAATTGAATATTTTGCTTTAAATCAATGCCACAATTTAGTTTCGACTTTGTGCTCTTAAGTAGGAGAAGCTAGAATTTCCTCTTAAATTGCTTTCATTTAAATAGGATTCAAAAGGAAGTCAACTAGGTAACTTGGTGCACGGGTCTGATTCTTTACACAAGGAAATAAAATACAGCTATCAATCTACGTTTTTGCCTAATTAACTAAATTTTGCGTAAATGGTAAGTTGATTTTGTGTGAATGGTAAAGCAGTCCATTAGCTATTATCTTGTATACGATTCTCTAGATATTTAAACGTCTGCAATTTAAAGAGGATTTTATTCCTATTTCATAAATTGAATATTTCCCGCATGGCTTATAGTTACTCTAGTATAATAAGTTCAGACTTAATTTCATTGTACTCCTTAAATGAATTTCCAGGACACCCTACACACTTCATTCAGCATGGAGAAAAATCTCAACACGGATCGAAGTTTGCACTGAAGCGTTCTTTGAGAAAGACATGCATCCTGGCAATTCATCAATATTCCAGAATTGAAATTCTGCCAATAGGGAGGTGAAAACTAAATGAAGCTACTTCATATGCTTAGATGGTCTTTGGAAGTCTTATTTCATCAGCACAATAGATATGGGCTACATAAATTGTTCTCAAATGGCCATTTCTTTTCAAGCTTGCGCACTTTGAATTAAAATTAAACGTAATTGCAAATAGTCTTTTACCATATAAAGGAACATCAATTCACCTAGTAGCAATATTTTTTATTTCCCCTTAAAATAACAATTATAGGCATATTTCAAATGAAACGGAAAAATTCATTGAAAAGTATCCACTCTCTACATTAGTTGTAAGTTAATGTGCTCAAACCGATTTTCAATTCCGGATCTACCGGTATCATAATCTACATTATTGAAAATCTTCTTCGATATATCCTTTGAAAATGCATTTGCTTAATGTAAGTTGCTGTAATCTGAAATGCCGATCTAAAAACTTTCAGAAATCTTTGTATGGCTCTCGCTGGATGCATATAGAATTATTTTTACCTTGTTTTATTCACACATATGGTACACGCTGTATTGAGATGTTTAATGTAATAACCGCAGATAGATGTATCGAGAAAAGAACATGTTCCATACATAATGCTGTCTTGTAAATAATTTATTTACAAATATACCCTCTTTTTAGAGTAGAATTGATGCATCGAAGGAGCAAAATATTAACTGCAAGTGAAATATTTCTGACGCTTATATTTTGAAAAATTACTTACCTGATATCATAAAGGTAAATTCAATTTTTATGAATTTCACAGCATAGTCTATACATATCGCTTATAAATCTGAAGTTAACTCGATCGAAAATATAGATTTTTATGAATTTTGATCTCTAAAATAAGTCTTATTGAAACTTTTCAGTTATAAAATGCCTGTCAAGATAGTTCGGTTGCGAACATTTTAGTTTAGACTCCGGCATAGGCTGGACAATAAATTTAAAGTCGTTGTACCTTAGCGAAGAATTTCAGTGCCATGTCTTGCGTACCGATAATTATTACATTTTAGTCATCTAACAAACCAGAATGTACTTTCATAAACATTGAATATAAGTTTAAATAAAACTAGCGACTTAAAATATTTAGTAGACTGGTTAAAAACACGGCCGTAAATTTTCGGTATTAGCAGATACCAATATTAAAATCAGAAATTGCACTCGGCTGGTTCACTGCAGGTGTTTTAAGCGATCAAATAGAATTAGGAAACGGCAGTTTGGATTGGAGACGAACACGTTATGTAATATGGTCCTGGTATACTTCCCGTCTAAGCTGTTCGGGACCGGCGGTCTAAATGAAAATTATCGGTCCTCAGGGACCCAGTACTTACAGTACTTAGTATGTTATCGATTTGGGTTGCTAGTGATGTTGAAAATTGGGAATCCATAAGGTCTTTTAATTGAATGATAGATTAAGTGATATTTGTAGCATCTGAAGAATGATCAGTATGAATGGGACTGGAGAGGGTTTTCACCCAGTAAAGTGCAATTTATGCTTTGAATATTGATTGCAAATTTAAAAATGGTGTGGATCTACTCGCATTAATATGCATCATTAGCAAATGTGTATTTGAAATTCCCTGTAAAAAAGGAAACGACGAGTTCCGTTTTCCCACGCAACTTATATTTCGTTATAGAACATTAAAGGATTTGCTGACGATATAAATATGTAGTATCTACTTAAATATAGCCAATCCAAATATTCGCTTGAATTGATCCTTGAGGTATCTATTGAAAAGGAATGTTGAAAACCAGAATTATATTACTTTTCAATAAGCATTTCGCTATCAGTTATGTTAAAATGTCAACTGCAAATGCTAAATACTCAATCTGTAAAAAGCTAGAGTATGAGTTGAAGCTTCAATTCTAAATTCCCCCTTGTTTCCTATTATGCTTCCTGTAACTTAATTAAAATCGATTCTTCTAAATCGATCATCTTCTAAGCCTAGTGTGTTTAGAATTTAAATTCTGAAAAAGAAATTAAACTATTTACAAGGCAGTGTATGATTATGTGTAACGGCATCATTTTTCGAAATTATATTGGAGTTACTTAAAATAATTTATCTAAGCTTAAATTTCAGATAGAATTATGGAGCTTTTATTTTCTAATATTCCAAAGAACAGCTGAATTTCAAATATTTAAACAAATTATAATTGCCATATTATTAATTTGTAGTTTTCCATAAATGAAACTGTAAGTTGGGACATCGGAAGGATTCTAATATAGCGGACTAAATTTTTATATAGCTGAATATAATTCGTTCATTTTGAATAATTAATAATCTTTATAAATGTACGTTTCATTTGAATAAAGCGATTAATTTTGTTGGAATGTTTAATCTGTATATATTCTAATTTTCAGTTTTTTGAGATGCAAATTTAATTAAGCACTAAATTATCATTAAATCTTTTGTCAATGAAAGGATTACCATGTTTCTAATTTTTATTTCATGGTGTCATGTAATTTAGAACAGTTAGAAGATTTAAAAGATTTAATATTGAAATTATCTTATTTTAAGCATTTATAAACTTTTAAATAAAAATTGTTGAAATAAATTGATAATTTATAAAACATTCAATATTATCTGAAACAATTGTATTTGATAGGATAACTTGGTTCTAATACACGAAATTAGGAAATATTAATATTTCGCTTCATTATTGTACGAAATATTCTGAATCATCAAAGCACGAGAATAATCAAATTTTTCTTTGAATTTTAGCCTTTTATTGAGATTAAACATTAAAGTTTTAGTGTTTATTTCAAGGTTGGATGGTGTATGGTTTAATCTTTCCTGGGTTATTGGTTATTTAATCAATTTCACAAGACTTCTAATGGATGTCCAAATAAACCTCAATTAATGTTTATTTCCAAATCAAGCTTTTAAACTTCCTAAATCAAGCTCCAGCCATTTAATACTAAAGTTGCATGTTTATCAATTTAACCTTCCCGACAGAGTAAATACGAATTTCTAAATACAACAGCAAGCTTCTTGAACGAATGGTCCCGGCACCATAATTTCTAATAACAATGTCACTTGTTTTCACAGAAAAGTAATTCTCTACTACCTATTACATATATAATATATTGGCATTCTTAAAATTAATCTTCTTTTAATTTTGAATCCCCCCACCCTCTAAAATTTCGCTGTTATCCGAAAATACTGCCGACTGGAGATTAATTTTAAATAAGGATGAAATTTATTTACGGTCGCTTATTTTGGAAATTAAAAATGATTAATTTCAGCAAGTACTGCCAATTTTGTATTTAATGTATGATAATAGTGATGTATTCCAATGGCTTAAAACAATTTGCACCTCATTTCAGAAAGCCAATACCGCATTAGAATGCTATTTCTAGAATTGCATTTTATTTTATTAACTTGAATGCAAGGAAAAACGTAAAACACAACGCCATTCAACTGAAACTGCATGTTTTAACAATTTCGCTATAAATCTATATTACCTATCCAAACGCATATTTGCAAAGGCAAGTTACTGACATATTAAACCGCAGCTGTTGTAAAGCAAATGAAATTCTGATATTACAAAATCTCTGAGAAAAACCAACTAATATTTTAAAATGTTTGATCCAGACAAGTACCATTATCTTGCCTACAAATATCAATTTTGACAGTTTTACACATTGAATTTGATTTCACGATATATACTAAATTTTTGTACTATGGGTATAATCTGATGTAGACGAGCATGTACCGACAAAAATTCCCAAATCATCTTTCCTTCTTCTTTAATGGAAGTCGCCCATAGGTCTGCCGGTGAAGCTGATGGACCAGCTTCCCTTTTAAAAACACGAAACATTTTGAGCAGATGTCTGGCCAATGTCGGATATAAGTTCTTCAAAGATTGTCAAGATAGGTTATTTGGTAAGTTCGACGATAGTAAGACCTTAATTCTTTTCAGTTAACAGAAAATTCATTCCATTAACTAATTAACCTGGCTTCTTTAATTTGTCTTGAGTAACATTAAAATCTATAATCTTGGGCAAATTAACTTAGTTGCTTTTGACAGTTGTCAATTTGAGTACTTTAAACAGAATAGAACGGTCAGTGGCTGATCTAGCCAGCCTGGTGGTTCTTTGAATTCCTTGGATCATTTTTGAACTCGATACCTGATCACCATTGAAGCCAAAATGCCTCGAATTTGAAACCCATGATCAGTAGATATTCCTATTCCTTTCCATTTGGAGTTAAGTAGGAAGTCGTCAAGTAATGAATCTCATAACTCTTGCATTATCTTTCTATATTTCAGCAGCTTTTTAGAAACGTGGGAGTTTAGTGGCATCTAATTATATTTTAAGCTAAGTAAAAACTCGCTTTATTCTTAATGGTGTATTTATAAAATCATTTTTTTTAATAAAAATCCCTACTCCTGCCGTAAAATCGTCAACAATTGGATATTATCTCTCTCCCTTGATGCAGACTTAAACATTGCTTTGAAAAAGGGTCAAATCAAAACCTTGTTAAATTACGGGTACGGCTAGTAATGCTGTGCATCCTTTGTTGCATCTTCATAGATTTGCAAAAAAAATGAGTGAAAAAATAAATTCCCATGGAATATCATCAAGAGGAATTTTTCGACTAGCTTTATGTATGCTCTTATCAGTGTTCGAATGAAACTCAATCGTTGCCTTCCAATTTTTTTTCTACAACAAACTTCCTTGAAATTTTAGTCACCGTTTAAGGAATGTAGGATTTAAAGCTGCTCCCATGAAAACTTAAATAATAATTTTGGCAGAAAATTTCTGTTCAATGAATTAAAATTCTTCATGGCAATATATGTCATGAAAAACATAGAATCGTTCTATATGATGAAATAACTGATAGTTCTAAATTGTGAAGTTCACGATTTTAAGTAATTCTGAAGCTACTTGTTAATTATATAATTTAATATGTTTGAGAAATTGTTCTCAGTTCTAAGAATGTTCGGGGGGAAGGGGCTTCATAACTAATACGGAGCTAATGAATTGTTTGAGGTCGTAAAGCATTTAACCCATTTTGCGGGAACGAAGAAGTCCCATCTTTTTATAATAAATTGTGCAAAATATATCAACTATTGACTTTTTCTCTATTACGTCTGAGATAGTAAATTTTGTAATTTAGTAACAAAGGTGGGTAACAAATTTTCCGTCGAAAATCCTGTTAACCCTTAATTTTTTTTTTCAGAAATCTCGTTTATACATTCTTTTGATCTCATTTATCATCTCATTCTTTTGATCTCTCAAACTGCTTTTTATAGGCAGAGCAAAATATTTTGAATTTAACTTAACGATTTAAGTCCCTTGTAAATGCTCGTTGTAAACTTTCTACCTTTAGCATAAGTACTTGGGAAAAAACCAAGTTGTCATATTAGAACTCTTAACTGAAACTCTTTTAATAAAATCCTATTAAAAAGGTGTTTTCATAATGCCGAATTTCAGTATTCGAAAATATTTCATGTGAATTTCGTTTTTTACATCATAAAGAAATATTCTTCTGGATTGCTACAATGCATTAATGAATGACTATAGCTAAACTTAATTTTTAATGGATTTTTTCCAATATCTTCTAATGTCGATGTTCGTTCATAAAAAACGTAGATATCGATACCCGATAATAATAAAGTCAAGCTCTGAATTTAAAATCAACAAAATCCTTTTAATATAGATTTCAAGAAAATGATTCATTTATCTCAAGGTGGATATATTTTTTTTTTAAAAATTAAACGTTATTTAACAGGACTATTTTCTCCATACAAAAAAAAATTCCAAATATTTTCTAGGAATACTATGTCTATTCATATTTTATAAAACTGCATTTCTCTGTAATTTTTCTGTACTCGTAAA
The DNA here is from genome assembly GCA_026543055.1 of Argiope trifasciata. NCBI lineage: Eukaryota > Metazoa > Arthropoda > Arachnida > Araneae > Araneidae > Argiope > Argiope trifasciata. The sequence goes on from JAPMOQ010065844.1 coordinate 178,785, forward strand.
CAAAAAACTTGTTGAATACACTATCTGCTTTCGTTAATGTTGCATAAAAAGTTTCCCCATTTTGAATGCCAAAACTCCAACATTGAATTTAGTACAGCAAATGGATTTAATGTTTACCATGCTAACTAAATTATAGCATTTAAGGATTTAACAATATACAGTAATATACATTAAAACAAGGCTGACATGTTATTTAATTGATGTGCATAGGAAACTAATGGTAATGAATATACATCATGTCAAGCGTAAGAATTTATTAATATTGTAATTGTTTACATATATAGAAAAACTGTAAAAGAACTACATGAATTTTAATAAAACTTTTTTTAATTAGACTAAGAATTTAATTGGTGTGTTTATCACTAATCTTACTAATAAAACATGTTTTTTAAATTCCAAATTTATCATTTTTATCGAATGAGGAATCGATAAGTGTGGGAATGATTTTCTTATGTAGAATACTTTTTCTTTTAATTTAAATTTTGAAATATTTTTTATTTGGTTAAAGGACAGTTTTTATGTCTTTATTACATATTTAGAGAGCTATTGATCAATTTTAATTAGTTATTCAACTGACGAATTTTCGACGATTATATCTATACAAATATTTGACATTTTAAAAAGTAATTAAAAATTTAAATCGGAATTTACTTAATATTTTCCTAGTACAGTTTTTAATAATCTTTTATTTTCATTCTCTAGCTATGGTAAAATTAGGACCCCCTTCTGTATACTCTAATTAGTTTTATAAAAATATTTTGGGAAAAAAGGGTAGCTTCATTTTCCCCCTACTGATTTTAAGATTCCTTAACCTCTTAGGAATGCTTTAAAATAATTAACGATTCTGCTCGAAAATGCGATTTTAGGTATATATAACTCTTGCGTTTTTATGCTTCATTGATTTTAGAGGATACAAGTAAAATTTCATCGTAGACTCAATTTCTTATTTGATAAGATTTTTGATGTAATCAAATATCTAAATATAATGAATTTAAAATTCAGAACTGAAAATAACTCCCCTATATTTTGTATATCAACGTTTCTCTAATCACAGTATCTGAGCAAACTCTGTGGTTCTTATGTTTTTTCAGTATGTAACAGGGTCATTACATGAAAACCACTTTAAAACTATTTTTATAGTTATAATGGTTGATATGGCAGAATTATTATTTGGATTTGAACATTGGATTTTATGTCGATTTATTAAACTCATTTTTCAACTAGAAATATTCAAAGCTTAATCAGTGTTCAAGATTTATCAAACGATTATATTGAAAATTATAAAAAAATATTACTCTCAAAACATTCTTTATAAAAAATGGTTGAAAAAGCAATATTATGTCCATTTTTTTTTATCAAATTAGTGAAAATTTATGTATGTCATTCTTCTGTTATTTCTTTTTGAAGAATTGCGTAGAGATGGATTTTTCAAATTTATTTCCATCATTCAAAACTTTTTGAATAAGACTAAACTCCGTTTCTTCATTGAAAATCATGACATATACATCAAAGAAACTTGCTTAACTATTTATTTCAAAAAACTTTATAACTGAATAAAAATTGAGTATTTAAGTTTCCATCATTAAAAAGGAATCTTCAAATCTTTCACTGATACTTTTTTTTACTTAATAATGAAATTTAATCAAAGAACAGGACAAATTCTTTAAAAAGAAAAGGAACTTCATTTTTTTACATAATTAAGTAGCTAATGGGTTTCATTTTTAAATAACTCGATCATATTAATAGTACAAGAACTTTTACTATCTTATATAATTTTAATAAAATAAGAATTCAAAAGCATTTGATAAGATGTGTTAACATAAAATACATGTAAAGTGTTTTAAATAATTAATGTCATCATTTTTTAACTCATTCTTAAAATAAAAAACAATAAATTTCGCAATGCATAGGATTTTTTTTTCTTTACAGAAAAAACAATTGAACAAAATTTTCTTCTCGATGTTTCACGTTTAGAAAATAAAATTATAATTATGAAAATGGTTTACTTCAGTAATTATTTGAACTAATGCTCTTTATTATTGCCCTTTTATAAATTAATTCTCCTTTTAATGCAAACGAAATTGTAAATTATTGATTTAGCTTATTAGACAAATTATTATTAGTATTTTAAGTTTTAAAAAAGTTTATAAATTGAAAAATTGGAAGTATATTATATTTAAGTACCATATCAACTGCAGTATATAAAACTGCGTTAGGCAATACTTATTCAGCAGTCGACCACAACAAATCTTGTCGATACTGTTACATTCAGTGGTGGCGGGGTGTTCGGCTGTACACAAGAAGAAGAAGTATGTAAAACTGCAATATATTTTGTGTGACAGTCTATTTTTTTATTTGTTGAAATAAATTAAACATATTTATATCGGCTTTACATAAATGAATGCAGGCCGTGGTAGCTTGGTTGGTAGAGCGTCAGTCTCGTAACCGAAAGGTCGCGGGTTCTGTCCTCGTCTTGGCCAAAGACCGCCGTGTTGGCTAATGGCAGTTGGGGCACGTTAAATATGTCGAGACTGCAAAGTCCTCCAAGTTCCCATAACAAAACGATACCTCTGGGGGTACTGAATCAGGGATGAGTCGGTCTCTGATTTGGATCTAAATTCCAACTTGCTAATAGATGAATGAATGTATGAATGAATTCGACCACCCCCTAAAAAGGGTTGTGTCATGTGTGTGAGCTAGAAGTCAGACTTCTGCCCTCTGGGTGCTCAGGGGTCTTTACCCTCAGAAGCTACTGCACCCCTTTTCCGTGAAAAACACGGACACAACAACAACATAAATGAATATAAAATTTCCCCATAAATTTAATAGTCAAGGCTATTACTAACATTGGTGCCATTCAAAAGATATCAGATTTTTTTCTTCTCAAATGAGATTTCATAAATGAAATTTGAACTTAGGGTATCTTCTTCTTAATATATTTTCATAATGGTATATTTAACACTACTATATACTACCTTATACGATCGTCAGTATAGTTTTACGTAATTGATTGAGAGATAAGATATATAGAGCTAATAGTAACTACAAAAGTTATTTCAAATATATCAACATATTTGTGTGGTCTTCTAAGTTGCAGCAAAAGTTATCAGAACATAATTCCAATTTACAATGATATCAGGCGTGTTTTGAATCACATGGACATGGGTTTAATTATCTCAAATTATCAGAGTGAATTACAAAAATATAATTGTTATAAATAAGATTTGCTACTTATTCTCTCATAACTCTTTTTTTCATATCCTATTTCGAGATGAAGACATTTTCGATCCTGCATCGCTTTATGACAACGACTCATTTTGATCACACTATCCATATCCATAAAATCGCAAATGTGAAAATAAAACCTCTTGATATCTCCATCAATCATATCCTAAGCATTAAAAACAATTTTATTGATAGTCTTTATGACAATGACATGGAAAATTAAAATAAAATCTTAAAAGCCATTGCTAACCTCAGTAATCGGAATGGGGATAATTCGAACCAACTCCTCTTTAGGAGAAGCGTTTGGTTATTTATTTTACAGTTATTCATCTATGGACTGGAGCCACGACCTAGTGGTAAGGTATAAAACTGGAGTGTTTGAAGGTCGGGAACTGATTCCACTAAGGAGCTATCGAGTCAACTGTGCATGACACTGGAGCACGTATAATCCATCAGAGAAAAAAGTTCTCTAGCTCGTGTGGTGTGGAAATGGGGGAGAATGTCCTATCAGGTGTTGTCTTCGTCGTCTGACTGCGTTTCAAAATTACGTGTTCAGTCCCAAAATAGCCTTAGTATTGCTTTTAAAAGTGAAGTTAATATAATTGAATGATGTAACTTACCAGCCACGTATTTTTGTTTCTCCCCTATAGAACCAAAACATTTTGGGTAATTAAAATGAAGAAACGTATTATGATGCTTGAAAAAAACTCCATTTCTGTCTCCTCTCTAAGAAGATTACTTACATTCAAATTTTGAGCACCTTCCTTAGTTAAAATTTTTAACTAAAATATTTACCAACGTACTGTACACAAGTATAAAAACTAAATAAAATAAAGTATTGTATTTGCAATGAAAATTAAAGATTAATCCATTAACAGTTTTATTTTACATCAAGTGTTTCATTTCAGTGATAAAATATTATTTTTCCAGAAATATTAATGTCTCAAAAATAAAGTTTTATTAATTAATATTGACTGTTTATGATAAATTGCTTGCGTTTTGAATATTAAAGAATATAGCATCAAAGCGATTTGAATGATTTAAAATTTTTCAAAATTCAAGGACAATAAAACTGAGGTTATATCCGAAATATTTCCTATCAAAGTTATTCTCCAATTCTTTTCGAATCCACATTTACCCCTTTACAACTTTATGAGGAGATCCTATAGAGATTCTTGTGAGTTTATTCTGAGATAAATTGAAATCAGTGGTACAAAGGAGATGAAAAACAGTCGTCACTGCCAAAATCGTTTACGCTTTGTACAATAGTTTTGAGTTGTTACTATTCCTCTAAAGATTTCATTTGAAATCCCAACGATTATTTGCAATCTATTTGTATTCATTTTAAATCGTTCAACTGTATTCCTTTTTATACATTCTGATGACTCTTTTCAGGAAATCTTGTTTAGATTTCATTTGGATTCCTAGCTTCCATTCAGATTAGAAATCTCTTTATCATTGTCAAACTACTTCCATGTTAAAAGACTCGTGAAAAGTATTTTATAGGCAGTATTTTGCATTTTTAAGTAATTCTTATGTGGTTGAAAACTATCATTGTATCGCAAGAAAAAATGTTTTTAGCCATACAATGATAAAAAGGAACCTTTTTGAAAATAAATCAATTCAGATCTTCCTTAGAGTTAAAAGGACAATTCATAGCTAGTATTCTTCAAAACAATCAATCGCATAATTGTGAAATATATTCGAATATTAGTTTTTGTAAATTTTGAATGATTTCTTTAGTTCGTTAAGAAACATTTGTTATAGGAAATAAACCTTCAAATTTTTAATAGATCAAAATAATATTAATTTTAATTGTCATACTGATAATCTGATGGCCCGTTTTCATTAAAATATTTCTTATTGTAGTATTGCGTATCTAATCTTAAAATACGTAATAATTTTCATGGTGTACTTTTTTTATTTTCTTTCTTTCAGAAGACAATTTTTCTTTTGGAATTTTATTTTCTTTCAGACATATAATTCAGATTAGGAATTCGAATACTTCACGAAAAATTAATCAATATTCCTTTTGTTAAATTTATTTATAACATTAACTTAAACATAGTATTCAATAATTCAGAATTTTAATATTTTTTATTGCTTTCATGCTTTTGGTTGCGTTTTATTGTTACTTTGATAAAATGGCATTATTAAAAACTTGTAATAAATTTTTCCCATAATTCTAATGCATCAAAAAGTAAAAAAATGATAACAAATTCTATTATTTCATATATTGAAAATGAAATAGTATTAAAAAAGAATTGGAATGAGGTAGTTACGCAGGTGCAAAATGTGTGCTGTTTAAATTATTTTCAAGAATTTCAATCATTGTGGAAGAGGAAAAATTATAAAACAGTTAATATAATATGAGTTAATATTAAAAGAAATTCATTGATTCCATTTATCACTGTTCCGTTTACAGTACATTTGAGTACAAATTTGTGTCACAACTGGCAAATTTTAATCCTAATAAAATAATGAAATCCAAATTATGTCAGTATGTATATTACATGTTATAGTTTACTACTATTAAAAAAGCTTGATTCATGTCAGCATGCTAAGCATTCAGCTGGCCCTCCAGATGAAAATCTTCGAAATAATTGAATGTTGAGATAATATTCTTCTATTAAACCCGAGATACTAACATAAGGATTTTTAGTGAAATGCGATTTTCTTTTACTTCTTTAACCATTCGCTCTATAACTTTTCTAACATACTGTATAATCAACTTCGTACTTGAATTCCAATAATTTTCAATTTACGAAATTTTATTATTCTTAGATTTTTTTATTAGTAAGAGAAAAACTTATAATGTTACAGATTTCCTATCCTTCTTACTTACTATCCTAACCCGACGGGTTCGTTTACTTCGATAATGGGTGTGTATGGTGTGAGAAGAAATGAGCACACAATGATCAGTCTTTTAGTAGACGACACAACACAGACGACGCTCATTTACAGAAAGATGACAGAGCAACACAAAGACGATAAATATTTACAGCACGACGGTGTAGAATAGACAGCTATACACTGCCAAGATGAACACACGAACAGCACACTGTAGTACTCTACTGCTTACAGTAGCCCACAATAACAACAGCAGTCCACACGCAGAAATTCCGTAGTGATAACGTTCACAACTCACAAAGCGATCAAACAGGATTCATCAGGTGCGGGAATCTTTAAGGAATTCTGTCTACGCTAACACAGGTCTCTACCGAACAGGATGAAACTACTCCTTTGTCTCTTCTTTCTTTTGCTGCCGATTCACTACTTCACACAACGGGACTACTTCTCAGTTCAAGACTGCTCTGTTCCCGACGACGACACAACGGGACTACTTCTCAGTTCAAGACTGCTCTGTTCCCGACGACGACACAACGGGCTACAACACACAACACAGACTTCTTCAGAACACGCCAGAAAGCAATTCAGCACCTCTTCGTTGCTTCGATATTCTCCCAGTGTCTCCTCCTCTCAGGTCTCTTCTTTCAGAACTATCAGTTAAGGTCTAAAGATTGTTCACTCAGTTCAAGACTGGCACGCACAACAGATTCGAGAAAAGACACGTTGGCTGCACACAGCGATCCAGCACTCCTCCGATACTTCAGTATTCTCCATGGTGATTCCTCCATTCAAGACCTCTCTATTCAGGTCTCTCGATTGAACACCAGAACCCTCAGAGTCAGATGGTTCCTTATGTAGCAATGAGAGGCGAGGCTTAAATCTTCTAGACCAATCAGGATGTATCTCGCCTCCTAATGGATGGATCGGGAAAATTCTCAATGTTCGGGTATTATCCATTTTGTCACAAATATCTAGGATCTCTGACGTCACACCCCGTCATCGTTCAATACAGATGGCTTTAAATCAGTCTTCTTTACGATGACATTATTTGTGCGGGAAAGCAAAATTACAGGTTTGTAACAATATCTAAGTATTTCTAGAAAGCTGTTTAATTTTCAAATTGTTTTAACTAGAGAAAACATAAATCGAAGTTAAAGTTTAAAAACTAAAAGCAACATTAGTACTAATAATGTTCTTTGCTTTTCCTATTTTCATGATTTTTTCCATCTTTTAATGCACATATTTTTACATTAGTAATATTCTTTGCTTTTCCTATTGTCTTGATTTGTTTTTACCTTCTAATATACAGATTTCTATTTCTTGTAATGCACACATTTTTATTCCGTAGCTTTCCTAGAAAAAAAGGATTTTTTTAAAAACATTTTAAGAATAGTTGAAAGCTTAAAGTAGCGAATCAGAAAGGATATTGATTTTCAAAACTAACCATTAAAAGTTAACTGTAAAGGAAACCAATAGCATATCAAAATATCTCGGAAAGGTTTCTAGTAGCATCAAATTTCGTTATATAACTCCTTTAGAAGTCTAATACTTATTGATATAAGATTATTTGGCTTCGTACTCAAATGTTGACAAGAGAGCTTTTCTCATAAATTTGAAGCCTGCTATTTGAAAGATACTGATAATAAAAACCACCTAAAAATGCATGGATAGATTAAAAATACATGCAAAAAACTGCATTGAATGAAGACTTTTGACTTATTAACATGATATCAGTAAAATAGTATTAATATTAAATTAAAATATTTTTAGATTTTGAATTTTTTTTTCTAGTAGTGACCGAGATTTAAAGGTACTTAAAAAAATTTCAATACAAAAATATATCTTTATTTTCTTCAACACTGTCTTTTCAAAATCAAACATATTCAACAACTTCAACCGATAATCTCTTCAAACGAAGAACTTTTTTATCACTATACCTTGATCAAAAACAGGAGAAGAAAGCACTTGGATAAATTGTTATATAAATTCATGCAAATATAGAATTTATGAGTTCAATTTTTGGCATCGGTATAGAATTTATGAGTTCAATTTTTGGATCTTAATGCATTTGGACAAAGTCATCGTGCTATCAGTTTTAAGTACAATCATTGATCATTCAAGACCAGTACATAAATTAATCACAGAAAAGTATGCAACTGCTGCAAGATATAAACTCATAAATAGATTATATATGATATAAATTCTTTAAAAATGTGAAAATTATAGGAATTAATTTTTATATAAAAATATACTGCACTGCATATTCATACACATATGACGAAGCTAATTAATAACACTTTAAAAATGCATATCGCATTTAATTTTGGAGTAAATTTAAAAGTTCAGTTCATCGCAACACCATCAAAATTGTTCGAGTGGAGTTCGACCAATTATAGAGACATCCATTGTCCATAATCAGAAGTTTCGGTAAATTGCGAAAATGTGATGAAAACCAATTGCACGAGTGAATATGACCATTAAATATTTAAAAACTATGTAGTGCCAAGTTTATTAGAATCAAGCAAATGGTGCATTGACTTTTTTCACTCTGAAAAAAAATTATATAAAATTGATTGATTCATTCTTTGGTTAATTTTATCATAAGAAATTAGGAATGCTGTAATCCAAACACAGTATATGAAACTGATTTATTATGTGAAAAAAATGAAGGAAAAATAAAAAAAGTTTTGTTTAAGGTTATTATTCAAACATAAAAATTAGCATTCTTGACATTAAACCTTTTTACATATTAGTACTACAAATATTTTCTTTTACTTATATTCAATGTTTATTAATGTATGTGTAATTAATTAATGATTTAAAAAAATATTTCCTAATTTGCATAATTAACTTGAATAGAGATATGTTGTTGATATTAATTATTTGCTTTCATTGAAATATGTGTATTTTTTAAACTCTAGTCCTAATTTTACCTAGATGATCTTCAATAAAGTACTTAATCGATCCCTTTTGGAAGCTTTAAAATTATTAAATTGTTCAGACGGAAAAGAGATTGAGAAGTCATTATTCAGAAAATTAGTTTAAAGTTACCATCTACGGTTCAACTGTGGACGATTTATTTAACCATTTTAAAAATAACTCCAATTTTTAATTGGTGATGAAATTCAGGGAAGGTAGATTTTCATATAAAATTTCCTTTTCTAATAAGACAATAAAAGTTTGAAAATTCTCTGCAAAATAATTATTTTAATAAAGACCATAAAATTTTAAGCTTTAATTATTACAAATATTCTACTTTATATTATTTAGTACAGTTAATTATCCACCCATTTCAAAAGAATTTAAATGTTGCATTTAAATTCGTTCAAAAAATAAGAATGAGTTGATTTCAAAAAAATATTGATTACTACTTAAAAATGGAAAAAGTAGACAATTTTATCAACATCAGAAATAATTTTATATCTAGTTTCCAACAATTAAGAAATATACTATAACTGAATTTGAACTCATTTAATACTAGTTTTGTATATAAAGTATGGGATATATTTAACCAAATAAAATCAAATTTAATTTAATTTCGGTGGGGCAGACATTACAATGAACCAATAATCATAAAAACGATCGATGACATATTCCAATAATCATTAAAACGATCGATGACAAATTCCGTCTTTATTAAATGCTATATCCTTATTTTGGCTCTAAATATAGTAAAAGAATGGTATTTATATAATTCGATAAATTGACCATTTGTAACTAATTTTATGTAGATTATACATTAATTTAATAATAGTTAAAAGATAATTTTATCCTGAATGTATATCATATAATTAGATAAGAAAAGAAATGAACTATATATGTCATATAAACTAACTTTGCGAAAGTAGAAATCAGTATCTGAAATGAATTAGATCTTATTATACTTCATGCTGAGAAGAAAGATGGTAAAAATATACAGATAAAAACTTAAAAATACAAATCCAAACAATGATTTAATATTTTTCTAAAAATAATCAGTTTTTTATATTTTTTATAGGATAATAATAATAGCGAAGGAATCATTTAAAATTATGTTCATTTATAAGTAAGAAATAAACTTAAAAAATCGTACTTAAAAAGTGAATTAGTTGGTGAATCCAACTTTTGTGCATACAGATCTTATCAGAAGCCTTTAATAAATTTCTGCACTTCAATGGGAATTAAATATCCTTGATTTTCTTGACAGAAATATCTGTTTTACTAATTCTTCATAATTCATAGGGAGATCTTCGAAATTCATGAAAAATACTAGTGAGTAAAATAAAATAAAACACGATTTTTTAAAAATATTTTATTTATACTAAGATGAATTCATCTAATGTGACTGAAAAAATTATGCTTTCACATTATAGATTTGCTAATTAGTTGCTGAAAGCATCCAAATGCCATCTTTACAGTAAATATTATCAACATCCTTTTCTAGTTTCCATTTAATCAATATTTTATCAGGTAAACCACTCACATTGTTGCTTTCCATCTAATAAAAACTATCATTTCAGCAGTTTTAGGGAATTCTAGACTGGCATAAACATTCTTAATTTGATTTCCTTCTACCTTTATTTATACATTTACAATACTTTTGCAACTAAATGTTCTTTTCAAAATTTAGAAAATAAATAAAATTCTTCTTATTGAATTTCCATTCAAGTAATTAGTTTATAAATTAAACCGTTTTTATAGAAAATGGTGCGTAAACTTGATATATTTTGAGAATCGTTATTAATATTAATATATTTAAAGTAGATAAAATTTTAAATTAAATATAATGTTAAGTAATATATTTATAAATATTACTATACAGAAATATTAATATACAAAATTCTTATTGCTTATGAATATTTAGAAAATTTTAAAGCCTTCTAGGCAGCAACTAAAATGTTTGATTATAAATAGGTCATCAAATTCATGCTGTTCTTGCTTCTGCATTTGTAATTCTTTAAAAATTACTTTTATTTAAACTCGAATTATCTAATTTCGAATTATGGGTAAATAAGGAATCATTAAGGATATTGCATGTATTAAAAGTTTCAATAAATTCTGATTATCACAAAAGATGTATATAAGATGTAAATAATCCAAAATTAAGTATGATAATACAGATTAAAAAAATGTATATACAATGCATTATGAATATGGAATTCCGACAACCTTCCTGAGATAGAATGATTTATCACAAAGTCTCTTTGCTGGTAATTATTCATATCACGATCTCAAATAAGTATCACAACATCCACATATTTTAAAGACATAACTATTATTGAAATAAAAATAGACAATGTCATTAAATTAACAATTAAGTGGTGTTTTTCGATTTTAGATCATTTTTGTTCAATCCAATTTCTCCATAGAGCCCAACTAAATTTCCATAATTTATTTCGAAAAAATTACTAACAATTTTTGAGTTAGCTATTTAAAAATTACTATCAAACAAAAATTCATAAAATATAATGCTCATACAGGACAGAAATCAGCCTGATGTATGATGAAATGACCAACAAAGTCGATAACAGACATCGATACGACATTAAAAAAGAAAGCACAAAATACAAATAAAAAAAGACACACGAAGTAAGCTTTGAAGAAACCAACAACACATAAGCAGCGAGCCGTCACCAAACCACCGCACAGCACAAAGCGCTCGAATAAAACTTGCCGGTGATCAATACCCCAAAAGAGAATATACTCAAAAACTCGTTTGAATTCGATTAGCTTCTATTTCTCAGATCTTTATGATTTCTGTGAAAACTAAAACGCTTCCAGAAGTATATTATAGTTTAATTCCTAAATGTTACATTATTCACTGGAACCTCCATTTTTGACACCAAAATCGCAATATTGTATTTGTTATAAATCCATGTTACCATTTTAAAATAGATTTTCTTGAATTTTTTGATAATTTAAGATTGATTTGATTTATTTTTTCATATTTAATAGCCTATTTATAAAGCAAGTTTTCAATTAATTTTTTTATTTTATGTTGATTATTAATAGTATTTTACTTCAAAAAAACCAGGATGAAGTTATTGTTACCACATTTATAAATATTTCTCTTCTTTTCTGTTGTATAACTCGAGATGTTTTGTAATGCTGCTATATTTATAAACATTTCTAAATTTTTCGGGTTAGAGTTCAATTTATAAAAACGAATTATCTCACCTCAAATTTGATCTAAAATACCAGCCAAACTTAATCACTTTACTATAGATTAAGTTACATGCAATCTGTTTTGTTTCTTTATTCTTGTTCTCCTATTGCCATAATGTTTATAGATTCAGCCTTAACGTAAACTGCTTTTTAACTATTGTCAGGTCTAGATTTTCTCAAAATGGGATTAAAAATTCTACGATTGTAAATTTTTAAAAAAAGATGATTTGAGATAGTAAGAAGGTAAAATCTTTGTAAAAAAATAAACCAACAAACTTGCCATTAATCTACTACTTATTAAATAATTTATGTTTCTGCTCTAAATTATGAATTAAAAAAATTTCATAAATATCTTTCGGGTGATTTACGACTTATTTCGGTTTTTCTTTCGACTATCCTTGGTTACTATGTCACCCACATAAGAAAATAATCGAGAAATAATTCTGAAGACAAAATTTCTAGGCATATGCAGAACATTCTAGATACATCTCTCAATCTTATTTAGATGCAATAGAGAAATATCCCTCTCATATGATTCACTTGCGATACATCATTAAGGTGTGCAATGGGATTATGAAAGAAATTCAAACACCCTCCTATATCGGATCTAGACTTTGCCACAGCGAAGCGAATTCTCTTGCGAATAAAAAACTCAACAAATCCAAGGCGGAATTTCTTTTATCATTTCAAACCAAGTAATGTTTTTTAGTGGCGCGATTTCTGCAAACTGTGTGATGAAAGATTTTTCTTCAAACGTACTGCAAGCTACCATATTTGAAGCATGGTTAGTTCTTAGACACTAAGCACTAAAAAAATATTGGATTCAGAAACTTTAATTCTTTTCAATTAATTGAAATTCTTTTTTTTCTTTAAAGAATTACAAACTTAATGTAGAGTAAAAACTAAATTTACACCTTTTAAAATTTTAAAATTTTCTTTAAAAAGTAATTTCGTAATTAAATTTCTAAAAAATATAATATTTGAAATTTTTTAAAAATTTAGTTGCAATTCTTTTTTAATGAAATTTATTTCGGTTTTATAGCAACTCTTTCATTCTCTTAATTTAATCAATGTTAACAATATAATAAAATAAATACATTTTTTCGTTGCTGAACTAGATTTCGTAAAATTAGTTAATTGCAAATGTTAATTCAATAAAGCCAGTGAGTCAAACACAAAATATCATCATGCGCCAACATTTTACAACAAAATATTGGATTCTTTTGTCATTTTCAAAGTATTTTCTAATAATCTAATATATCAAAATAAATGTTTATTTGTTCGTATTTTATACGCTGGCATACGTTTATCCTATTGCGAAAAAAAAGGCTTAAACATGAGATAAAAAAGAGATAAACATGAAGAAAAGACTTAATTTGGCCAAGAAGAATTTTTATTTTAAATATTTCCTCTCCATGATTACTCCGGAGTCTCATAATATATCACTTTTAATTTTCAAAATCCCAAGTCAGCATGGGGAAAAAAAGATTCGGTCAATCTTCTTTTTATGTAGCCTCATATAAAAACATGAAATAAAATTCAGATTCTCTAACTTTGTTTATTCAACTTCACCTGAAACCACAACAAACAAAACAAAAATAGAGCGATGTAAGAATAAACCCGTTTTTATTTTCACCCGTTCATTTTTATGTAAACATAATTTCAAGTTTAAACACTTCTAAATTTGCATATAAACGAACTACATTTCACTTTCACCCCTAGAATTAAAAATCAATTCATTACCCGTTTTGTCCGCTATAGTGTTGACGCAAACCTTTCTCAGACAGTTATAAAAAGCTGTTGCTGTGGACATTAAGGGTAAGAGATAATAATTTTCCGACCTTCTGAGCTCAAGCGATATTTCATCGTTAGCAGCATATCGTGAAATTGGAAAAGCGAACGGGAAAGATTCAGCAACATTTTTATCTGATGCTAATAATCGTAAAATATATGTTAGAGAGTCCCATATATCAATTCAGCTTTTAGCGAAAAACATTTGAATATTTTAAAGGGTTTATAGGTAAGAATTACAATCGATTTTTTTTCCTTAGTTTATAATAACTTGAAAATTATAATAAAGCTTTTTCAGCCTTAATCATTGTATATGTGAAATTTTATCAATTGGAAAACTAAACTTAGAGCCTCAAAACACAAATTAAAAACGGGGAAATAACGTTTTTCAATAATCTATTACGGATGTTGAATTCTCTTTTCTTACATCCTATTCTTATCTTGAGTTGAACTTTTTCTTAATTTTCTTTCTTCCAAAAAGAAAGCCAACTCAAATCTTTTATCAGAAATTCTATTTCCTCTTTAAAATGCAAGGCAAGAATTTTTTTTTAAAAATTAATTCCATGGTTCTAATTTTCGACAACTTCATTTCATAACTTTCAAATCGCAGCTTTCAATGCAATAGCTGAATTCCTTGGTTTTGTTTTTCTCATTATTAAAAGTAAGATAGCTGGCGTTCTAGCCTAAATCTAGCAGATCTTCTCTGTGATCTGGGAGATTAGGGATCGTGTCCTGATTCGGGAAAGGTTGTTCACTACCCTATGCTCTATCTGTGAAGTGTATGAAAAAGCAGCCCCCTTGTAAAAAGAGGCTGTGCAAGCGAATGTGTGTGTCATCCTCAAATGAGATGTAAGTAAGACTTCCACTCTCGAGTGTTCAGGATCTCTGCCCTTAGAATCTTCTACGTAGTGGGCTTAAATCACTGACATTACATTACTCAAAAGTGCCACAAACAAACAAAAGAAAAGTAAGTTTAAAATGTTCTCATTTTTTATTTCATATGCTAAACTGCTTTCAGTAATTGCTATTTCAAGGCGAAATTTGGAAATCAATATAATTATTTTGCAACAAAACTATTGCTATTTGTTTGCTCTGTCTATATTTGTTACAGAAAATGCCTATATGTGTTTATATCTGTTGAAATGTTTTGTGAACACGATAAATTAGAACTTTTACTAAATAATTAATAAGCAAAGTCGTCCTTCTCTTCAAAGGGTACAAGAAGTTATTTAGAGCATATTTTTTTAAAGCATATATATATATATATATATATATATATATATACACTGATGGAAAAAAATACATCTTTCAGATGTATAAACACGCCTACCAAATTTCGTTTATCTAGCACAGCTCCTTCCTAGTGTTGGGTTTTCTTTTCCATCAGTATATATATATATAATTCATATATATATATATAATATATATAATTCAATTTGAGATTTTTTGTTAATACATCATCAACTACTTCAGAAAACATTCATTAATTATTGCTTTTAAAATGCTAATTGTGGTTGACATATTCGATATTATAAAACTTTAACAAAATGAACAATTGCATTTCACTTTCCAAGTTTTGAGCATTATTTGTGCCACTTGAACCTTCTATTCAATTTCTGAATACTTTTTAAAGTAAGACGTAGTAATTAAAGGTTCGGTAAGACTTAATATTAATGTCCAGTTACTTGCAAGACATGACAAAATCTTCTCAACTTTCTGAAATCTTGTCAGCAGTCACTCAAATAAGAATGGATTGACGGTGCTGAGTGAAGACTTGTAATAGGTGAAAATTAGTTTATACATAATAGCCTAAGAATAGTTTTATAGCTTGCCCTTATAATAGTTTTTATTTCGAACTCCATATTTTGACGGATCAAAGCGTTTTACACCATCCACAATCTGAGAAACTCATTTTTTAAAATAAAATCACGCCTATGAGTTGACACAATTACTCAAAAGCATTTCCAGCTTGATGAATGAAATTTTGTTCATAATATCTACTTCAGAGTTTTAAATTTCTTACAAATTTTGAACTTCAGAGGAAATTTATCGATTCAGCCGTCCGAAAGTAGTTTAACACGACAGCTATAAAACGAAGAACGTAAATAAGTAATATAGGTTTACTGATTTAGCATCGAATGATGTAGTGTCCTCGTTACAACTGAAAGAAGAGCCCAGTTGTCTCTGAGAATAAAGACTCCTGAATACCAGAAGCAGAGGTCTGACTTTCAACTCATATGAAGATGCCACTCACACACTCGCTTGTAAAATTTCTTTTAACATGGAGGCGCTTTCACACACCCATATATAGAACATAAGGGGAAGAACAACCGTGTCTGAACCAGGACACGAACCCTGGAAGCCCAGATCACGGAAAAGAGGTCAGGGTCAGGACGCAGACGATTTAACATTTAAAGTATTTCAAATTTGGATTGACCATCTGTCGATATGCTCACTTAAAAGCGTGTAAACATAGTAGTAGCGACTTAATCTGAAAATTGATCTTATCATTAAAATAGTTTGGTATGGAATTTCATTTGGTTGATAAATGAGCGTCCAAAATGCATATTCTGTTTTCTACATTATTCTACGATGCACTAAACACTCATGTAAGGGATTTTAAAAATTGGTGCCTCTTTATTCTGCATTAGTTTAGCGTGAATATTATCTTTCAGCAAATTTTTGCGCATTTCTTATCTTTTTCTTTCACTTACCTTTTACCTTCCATTTCCTTTTTTTAAATGATTAATATATTAAAATGAGATGGCAGTTTATTAAATGAGATGGCAGTTCAATTTCAATTTCGATCGATAGTAGTCGTTTTAAATTTCTTACGAAAAACCTAGTAAATATTCGAAATAAATATAATTAAAACTCATCTAATTTGACTAAATATTAACCCACCTCTTTCACTCCCTCTAGTATTCTATGATTGATTATTAGATTTATTCAGTTTTTAACTGAGTATTAATTAAATGGTTATATTTCATTTGTTAGTAGATGAGGAAGTTTTCAACGGTGACTTTTATTATTGTTGTTGTTAGCAAAAATATTTCTGTTTAATGTTAAACAAACGCTCAAAATGTAAATAATGTAATTTATAAAACAATGAATCCACCTTCTGCTGCTCTGTCAAGAATCATTTCTCTTTTTGCAATTGGCTGTTGTGTGACTTTTTTTTTTTTTTTTTTGCTTAATTATGCTTGGTGTGTTTTGTGAAAATTCCAAGGAGGCTATGGCTATCGTTGGATACACCGTCCTGTGGACGATCTGGGAACTGTTGAAATATTACATTTTCCCTAACTTACACTCTATCGGAGATCTGTTTTTCGATTCCGACTTGGATCAAGATGTTGATACCCCATATGATCCACCTGTAACTAGAGTAGAATCCGTCTCATTGGTTCGTTCCTACACGGTATTTATTATTTGCCAGACTTAAGAATTTCCAGCAAAATTGGTTCATCAGCAATCCATAAGTATGATATCCCTGTAGTAGAATCCTATGCTGTCTACAAGCTGTAATCTGCTCTGGGGTTGCCTGTACTGATGGCTCCTGGAGCAGTGTAAGTTGTAGAATACATTTTGCAATCTACGAGTTTTGCTTAACCTTGGATTTTCTAGTGGGATACTGGTCGCAGAAGGACGCAGTTTAGCATCACAACTGTTGTCGGCTGTGCGATGTAGTTTTTAGATTAGAACTGTCTTCGGTTGCGGCGATGGGGTAGGCGGGCGGGGGGGGATTAAAAAAACCTCATCCCTCGACAACGGTTCATATCCTTGGAATTGCATCGGCTAAGAGGCCACTCAAGCATGAAACAAATAATGAACTTTCTATTTAGTTTGAAAAAACTACACATCTAATTTTTGATTTGCATTTTAATGCCACAGAATTTCATTACAATAATCACATTGAATCACATTAAGGACATGCAGAAAGTGTATTTCTGATATAAACATCTGCAATGTTTTTAGATATATGTAAGAATTATAGATTTTTTATCCTAAAAAAAGAATTTAAAGTATGTATTGACAAAGAATTGTTGTAGAACTCTCACACCCACAGAAATCAGTAGCATTGACAATCATAAATTTGATGGACTAATCATATAACGACTTGAATTTGAAAAATAATAGTGTTAAAAAATAACAAAAAAAATACAAATTAATAGCATAATTCGACACCATATATGTATAGTCGATTAAGGCAAAGTAGATTAATGGCCTTACTGTCAGAGCCGGTCTTCTTTTCTAAGGCGCCTGGTAGCAAGTTATTTCTGGATCTAATTGTTTTGTAAAGAAAAAAAAGGGAGAAAAATACAAATCTGAACACATATTATTAATGCATATTTATTTATGTGTGATTTTTTTTTTTTTTTTTTTTGCAAATGCATCAATTACTTCAGAAAAATTACATTTTTTTCGATTTCTTTTTTGAAATTTAATAGAGCAAATGCATTTAAGCGTTCTGAACACATGCTTGACCAAAAATAATTATTTATTAATTTTAATCTACTTACTGAAAGCGCCCTTACCAATTGCTTTAGTAACTGGAAAAAGTTTACGTAAAGAAAAGTTTTAACACAATTGATACACTTAGAAATAACTCATTATAATTATTATTTAGTATGTATTGCAATATGTCTTGGCGTTATTTACATCTTTGTCCTTCGAAATCAAATCCTATAGTAAACAAATTTCTTTTATTCGGGTTTCCTTTACCACTGTGTTATGAAACTTTACAAAGTTTTTGAAACATTTCTCTAATTAATATTTTTCTAAAGTTGTTGTATTAGTGATTAATTTGAAATCAGAAATACTATTTTGTATACTTTTAAACCTATCTTCTATTTGCACTGTAACAGTATCAATTGCGATATTTAAAAAAATAGCATCTACATTCCACTACCAAGTTTGATTTTTTATAACTTCAGAACATAATCTTTTCCCTTTTCTGATTCGTTTTTCAGGAAAAAGTTCGAAGTATGTGCTAAAACTTTTGTTTCGCCAAAATATTTGCTAATGTCTGTTCTTAAATTTTGGATTTTAGTTTCCATTTTACTGACTAAATTAAAATCCGAGTCAAGAATAATTGTTTCTGCTTGAAATAGTTTATTAATAACATTAATTTTAGAAAATAATACAAACAATACTATTAAACTTAAAATAAACAACGTTTGTACATAATAAACTTTTAGCTTCGGATATCACTGTATTATCGTCACTTACATCATTTAAACAACAATAAATTCTTCTAGCACATTACAGGTTTGTTCAAACTGTACAGTGAATATCACATAATTGGTTTAAGAGTTTTGTTTGAATTTTTTGCAAAATTCCTCATTTTTTTCCCATTGCAGAAAATAAGCAATATAAACGTTGCAATACCCCAAAAAGTTTTTTATTATATATACTGCTGGAAGCGGCATCACAAATTCATAAATTTAAGGAATGCCGTAAGCTAGAAACATAAATTGCATGCGGATTTACAGAAAGTATTCTAAATTGCCCTCCTTTATATTTCCCTTTCACGTTACTACCATTGACATATACTTGTTTTTTACAATTCATGATATCTAAATCCATCTCATTA
This sequence comes from Argiope trifasciata, assembly GCA_026543055.1. NCBI lineage: Eukaryota > Metazoa > Arthropoda > Arachnida > Araneae > Araneidae > Argiope > Argiope trifasciata. The sequence continues at coordinate 198,388 of JAPMOQ010065844.1, forward strand.
AATTTTCTCAATAGAGTTTTTGTTAGTCCTTCTCCAGTCACATCAGTTACTTCAATAAACTCTATAAGTGGCAAGTTTATAGCTAACATTTTCTCTTCAAATTTTACCTACCTAAAAATAATTGAAGTTTGTTTCTAATGTGAAATATTAGGATTACAATCCCTTTGAATATTTTGGTACATAGTTGCTTTCATATCATGTTTAATTTTAAGGACTTAAATAAACTTCAATATACAACAAAAACAAAATTCGGCGTCTAGCGTTTTTTAATAAATTAACCTTTTGCGAGGTTGTGTTTCAACATTTGCCTTTTTTAAAGTAGTACGTAATGTAAAATAATGTATCTTAGCAGTTTTAGCAACAAAAAAAAAACATAGTGTTTTACAGGTCTGTTTTAACACAAAACATTCTAAAATTATTTATTATAATATTGGCCATAAACCAGGATTATTTGTTCTTTCTTGAGATTTGTTATTTTCATTTCCATCATTATTCTTTGATTCGGTCATATTTGTATAAAGACAAGGTTCTTCAACAAATTTCATGGTTGAAAATTTAAAAAATTCTTTACAGAAGGCCATTATAATATAAAAAAGCTATAATATAAAAAAGCCTATAATGTAAAAAAACCTTAGTAATAATTAATTATTTATAGCTAAATTCTAAAAATAGTAACTTCATAATAAGAGTGATAATTAGTCTACACAAAGTTTTTAACCCAAACACATTAGTAAGATAAAGAAAACAGTTTAACAAACATGAAAAAAAAATTTTAATGTGTAAGAAAGGAAAGTACTTACACACTTACAGTATATACGCTTGTGCTTTTACTTATCAATAGAATAGTTTCTTACATATTTTGCAATTGTATTAAGCAATCTTGACATTCATTTAAAAATTCCATTAAGATACAATAACTGCAATTTTAAAATAAAGTTTTATAGACCAACGATTTCAGTAGCTTCATTTTATGTCATAATGTCGAAAAAAAACCTCTTGCAATTTTCAAAGTGTGGTAAAATATAGAGGATTTAAAAATACCTCAAAAGCCCCTAAATCAGATTTTAAAGAAAATCAATTTGATTGCAAGATGTAACGTAGGTAATAAATCCTTTCATTTTATCCTTTTAAATTCTCGAGATTTCCAAAAAGAAGTTTATTTAATCTTTGTGAAACAACTACTACTTTGAAAAATAAAATTTTCCGGCGAAAAGTTTTTGGTGTGTCCATAAATTTTGTATTTTGTTTCCGCAACATAACAAAATACCAGAGATTTGCGATTTTTTTTCTTCTCTTTATTAGTTATTTTCTAAACCTTCGCTTCTTTTAGCCCTTTAAATTTAGTTTCGAATAATTTTTCCCCTTTCTTACTCTTAAGGAATAAAATTACTGGGAATTCGAAGAAACCTTAAGTACGTTGATCTATTTATAGAGACGTAAGTTAGAAAATTCTAAATAATGTCAATTTGAAGGAGAATTGTTGGTTATCTGAACAAATCCCTTTTTTTATAATGATGAGGAACAGTAAATTTTAAAAAATTAGTGTTTTCCAAATAGTTTTATTGGTCAGTTTATCTCTAAACTTATTTCATTCGGAATTATAAAAGAATTTTATTCTGAAATGTCTTCAAATATGTATATACATTAATAATATTATTTTTTATGCTTCTGAAAGTCTCTATGCTCTATTCTTAGAAATTATAACTTTAACTGTAATTGAAGATGAAATCAAAAGTAACTCACAGTTCACTATTAAGAAAATACTGGTTTTGAAATATGAAAAATGTTAAGTTTGAGATTCATTTCTGTTGAAAATTCAAAGCCTTTTTTTCAGCTTTTAATCTATCCATGAGTTAAATATCATCATGTTTGTACATTACAAAAATATATAGATTGAGCAACAAGCTTTGATGAAGATCTGTTTTCATGCTAAAGTATTCGTGGATTGAATACCATAGATTTCATATAACTACAAAATAAATATCATAATGAAAAGCAAAAAATAATATGGTGTTATTTTCTCATTAGGATCTCTGATATGTTTTATTTGTCTAAAGAATATATTATGGTCCCAAAGTTCTATTGTCTTTTGCATTTCCAAATACATTATTACAATAAAACCTGTCAGAAGAGAATATGAATTGTGTAATTATCTAGGTTTATAAAGACTTTATATATAGAAATCCATATGAAATTAAATAACTTTGTAAATTTCAATTTTTTTTCATTACTTATTTTTCTCTTCTATTTATTTAGAAAATTATTAACTAGTTTCGCCTTGCACTGAATGAATCTAAATCAAACTGAAATCTGAAGACACAAAATCTCAAAGTGCTACGACTTGTCTATGAAAAGAAAGAATGCATCTTAGAGTTGTATGCATCTTGTATGTATCTCGAATGTTTTTCAAGTTTTGAAAAAAGACAAACCTCAAAATTGAAAAACATTTTTATAAATAGAGAACAGTGTATACAACAGTTTGCTAACAAAAGATTTCATTCAAAACAAACGTACAAAAATTATAAAGTTGAATGCCTTTCTATCAGAAACAGATCATAATAAGAGAAAATTACACTAAGTTTTCAAAAAGTAGATACTAAATAGCATTTTATTCTTAGAACAAAAATACACAAGTATAATTTTTTTGTAATTTCCTTTATAAAATTTCTGTATTAATCATGGTTATATAAATTAACTATTTAATAATTCCTTACTTTATATTACCAAACTTTCTATTAATGTTTCATTACTTAAATCTCTAAAAGTTTCAAAACAGTTGATCCTATCAGGGCTTTCTTTTTCTTCAAAGTATTTATACATTATATCATTTATTTGGAAAAGCATATTCTAAAACCGAAAGATAAATTTCCACTATTTTGAATAATTCATGCATCCCCTTTAATGTTTTATTTTTATTTAATTTACATTTCAATTCGGCATTTTCTATCATTATTCTTTTTGCGTAAAAGTTAGAATAGAAAACATTGAAAATGGTTCTTTCAAATCAAAACACATCCGTCGCATCTTTCTTATTCTAACTTATTTTCATACTGACCAGAAATATTCAGTTGATTTACACAGATTTACAAATTCCCAAATATATATTTTTAATTCTAAGAAGATGCTTAAAAACTGTTTCTTCGGGAAAATAATCGCTTAAATAGTTTTGAAAGCTTCCTAGGAAATAGTCAAAAGTGGTAGAAAGTTTGAAACAAAATAACATTGGAAGACTCTTCGTTGCCTGTTCCCGTCGAAGCTCGTCTATTGAATTATTAAGCTGAACCTTTCCAGGTGCTATCTTGCATCGATAAGAAAGAAAATGTTGCTAAGGTATCATCTTGAATGTTGAGTGAAGAAAGATCAGGTACAACATGTACATGAAACCAAGAAAAAGCAGCAACAAACAAAAAGGCAATTTCTATTTCAAAATGAAAAATGTCAAGAAAAGTATAAAAAAGAAACCATAGTATTCGAATCTTTTTCGAAGAAACGTTTTGTGAGAGATTTTGAAAATTGCTTTTAAAAGTATATCCTGTGACTGATAAAAAAATTAACTCCTTTCAGAATAATTTTTTTACTTTGATAGTATTTGATCTGAGATATTAATGAAATTATTTCCTAATCTTATTTTTAACTAAATCAGTTTTGAAGAAATCTTTAGCTTTTGAGCAATATTTAACTTAAACATAGATTTTGAGTGTAAAGAATCTGAAAAATAGAAGTCTTAAACAATTTATCACCATTATAAACAAAAGCATACTGCTCAAATCCAAATGTTAAATTTATTCATTTTCTTTATTTTTTAAATCAGACTCGATCGAGCTAATAATTGTAATCAATCACTGTTTAAAAAATAATTTGAAAATATATTTTTAAGCACATGTACTTTCCTGAAAACATACATAAACAATGCAGTATCAATTAAATTTAGATAATAAAAAATTCTACAAAACATGAAAAATTGAATTAATTGAATCCCTTTAAAGCAAGATTCCTTAACAAACAAGTACTCAAAAAATAAAGATCACAATTTTAACTATTTGAATAATTATTTTTCTTTCGAAAATGTTGTAATTTTTTAATTATTAAAATATGATGCTATAGAAATAACAATAAATAATTGATTTTTTTTTAATATTTCAAAAGGGAAATATTTAATAAACTTTGCCAACATTATAGTTCTTTCTAAAGTGAATAATTAAAATACTTTAAGTAGGATATGTGTTATAATTCAACATTACTCAATAAAATTCGAAATATTTGACAACAGTGTGGTTTGTTTGTTTGTTTATTTATCAGAATTACACATTACCTTCAGAGATTACAATATCACTAAACACATAGTATATGCTGAAAGATTTTTCAGATAATTAAGATAGCTATTCTATTTCAAACGCTAAGCTCTCAAATTTCTTTTTTATGTGATTATACATATATAATGAAATATTTATCTATAAATAGTATCTCAATCATTCATATATCTATATCTTTATAATACATATTCAAAGAAAAACAGACATTTGAATGTGTATAAACATTAGTGAAAAATTAAGTATTTATTGTAATTATACTGAATCTATTTTACAAAATGTGATCATTTCAAAATTATGAGCAAATTTAATATTTTATTTCTAAATTTCAATTAGTTATTAGTACAATATAATTTCATGGCAATTATTTCTTAAATTTTTCTATAAATAAATGTAAATTATATCTGATATGCACATAATGGACTAAAAAGCAGACTATATAGATAACGAACTATAAAAGGAACTTTTGTGAAATTATTTGATTAATTGATTTATATATAATCAAGTATTTAAATTATTATACTGAAATTGAGAATAAAATTTCATAAAATTTCGAAATGTCAATATATTAAGAATTAAATCAATTTCGAAATTCCATCTATTCAAGGATAAATAACTCAAGATAATTTACAAAACTATTTACAGGTATAAGATAATTACAAATTTTCGCAAAAGAATCTGTGATTTTCTGAGATGTCACCATGATTTTTGTGATTACTATTCCATGAGTTCGGTTCTGGATATTCTGATTAAAAGCAACAATAGAACTGATTTGAAACTTATTAAAAATTCGAGCGATCTTCAACGGGTGCTCGAGAGATGCTTTGGCATTCGCTCACTCTCCAAACTTGCATATCGGATCATAGAGAAATTCAATTTTTCAATTGAAATTAAGTTCTGCATCAAAGAAATAACGAATATTTAACTGATGCAAAACTCGAATCAGAACTCATCTATGAATGAAATAAATAATTAATTATGAGATTACCATAAATATGCTATTATTTAACACTTTCAATCTAACGACTCTATGAAATGGGGAAATGTCAATTTTTCCGGCTGTTGACATTTTTTATTCAAAAAAATTTATCAATGAAAAAGGTAAAGGTATTCATCAGATAAGTATTAGAAATTCAACTTATCTTAACTGGCATAAAAGACAAATTTTAGCCCACAGGAACCTGCAATTGGAAATATCTGAAAGACGAGATATCTCGTCGGTAGTAACACACTTTATCTAGCGTTAATAATCTTCATCATAAGACGTTACTTCCTGTTTCAAATATGAAGTGGTTTCAACAAACGTAAATCTATATTGATGACCAGTATGATAAATCACAACTTTTAAACAACATTTTGTGTTTTCTTTATACTTTTATGTGCGTTAACATATCCCTTTTAAATAAAATATTTTAATGAAAATATTCTTTCATCCGTTTTAAGTGTCAAATCTTTCCTAAAGAAGTAAACACATTTATATTTAAAACAATTTATCTAGATTCGTCTCTGCAGGAATGAGTTCAATAAAGAAAACGTCGTGATTTGATTAATTATCATCAATTATATTGAAGTAGTCCTCAATTCATCACCTTAAGAAAGAGAGTAAATAATTATTGATGGCAAATAAATGCTAAGATATCTGTGCGAAGTTGTTTCTTATTTCCACAATCGACAAACGGTAAAATTGGAAAGAACATTTGGGAATTCTATTTCTCCTTAATTCCAAATTCCTGGAGTTCTTTGAATAGTTTTCGTAAGTTCTTTAGCAGTTTATTGAATGGCTGCTTTTCAAGTACAACTTTTGTAAAACTGTTTTTCTCTATTTACGAAGATAATTATTTATTCATATTTTATCAAAGATATGTGCATCTTCGCTTGTATATTTTAACTACATCTAAAAAAATTTTCTTCAAATTTTTGCATCAATATTCAAGAAATCCTATCAATTCTAAATATATCAGTTTCATTTTAAGAAATATGTCGTGTATCTAGTTAAATCACTATCTTGTACACAGTTACATAAGCTTGAATTTGCTAAAACAGTTACATAAGCTTGAATTTGCTAAAACA
>JAPMOQ010065844.1:204777-298297 GCA_026543055.1 Argiope trifasciata
GCTTGAATTTGCTAAAACAGTTACATAAGCTTGAATTTGCTAAAACAATTACATAAGCTTGAATTTGCTAAAACAGTTACATAAGCAAATAATATAGCAGATTAGAGTGTCAATTTATTTTAACTATTTTCAGATATTCATTTTTTGTAAATATATATTTGAAAAGAATTGTATTAATGCAAACTTTCATTATCATTGAAAAAATCAGAAATATTGTCTTTCATCTATCCCTGGCATAGTTTATTTATGTAATTATTAAAATAATGAAATATAAAATTTCTTAAGAGCATTTCTGTATTATTTTTTACAATTTTTCTTATAAAAAGTCATGGCGTTATGTTTTTAACAAATTAAAATCAGATACTACACAGAGTTTTGTTAATAAGCTAATTTATTTTAGAAACAAACATTATACATTGTACTAAATATTCTATTCGACGGAATGATAATTAATTAACAGAACTCAAATTCTTAAAAAATGATTAGATACACAAAATAGACTCACTGATAAGAGAACAAATTTGCTCTGAAAATTCTGAAGCCTAAGCTTTATTTTTTTAAAAAAAAGAGATAATTTCAAACAAAAATAGAAGAATTAATAATTAAATAGGATTTAAAAGGAACTTGCAATATCTCCTTATGCTAATTTCTGGGTCATTCCGTAACACTAGGCATACCAAATCGTTTTAGAGTTGCAAAATAGTTTCAAGCAGAATTTTCAAAGTAGTATATATAAAATCAGTCATATTAACAGGGTGTCATGAAATTTGGCCTTTTGTAATTAAAAATACCTTAGTACATTTTCTTTTCAAAATGATAAAAACTACAATTCTGCATCTAGATTGAAAACTCTGGGATTTTTCACCACATCACTGCGTATGGTTTTTTTTAATAAAATTTTTCAGTATTTTTTAAAAGACATTTCGCTTTAAAAAATTAAACTAAAAGAATTTTTTAAAACAACTGTTTATTTTTCCATAACTAGTTTTTCTGTTTAAGATATTTTTAATCGAAGTGATTTGAGGGCGATTAAAATACTTTTGATTGAAAGAGGATGCGTTATTGGAGTTTCAATAAAATTCTTTTAAACTTTTTATCCGATATAGTCTCCTCATTCAGAGAGAGTGAATAAAAAATTATAAAAAAAATCCTAAAAATATATACTGATTACTTTTTGCTTTTAGCAATGGTTAATAGTTTTTGTTGTTGAAAACAACATAATATTTTCCGACTTTAATTATATAATCATTTGTTAATTTCTCAGTATTAATATTTACAAACAGCAGCCACATACTGATTTAAATTCTTAGGAACATCAAACCTTTTTTATAAATTTAACGAAGTTAACTCTTTAATTCAAAGACGACTTGATAGAAAGTTTTACAATATTGATGTTATTTCTCACAATACTTTATTTATAGAAGAGAAAAGCAGAAAGCAATTTTTTGGGGGAAATATAGATATCAGCATTAAAAAAATATGTGCTTCGATAAATACAAGAATTTTGCTTTATTTCATTAAGTGAATTAAAGAAATTCGCATTTTTGTAAACAGGAAGTTCTGAGTGAAATAATTTAGCACTTTCCTAATATTGCTATTAAGTTTTTAAATTAAATTTTTGGTCCTGAATACTAAACAAAATGAATCTACGAAATTATTTTCTTAACTGTTCTATTTATTTTCAAAGAAATTTAAACATTTCGCTCCGATTAATTAATTTTTTCAATGAATATTACTAGGTATTAAATGCTCCCATATTGAGGTAAATCACTCCCATATAACCTATCAATGGAGAGCTTTATGGGAGTGATAAAGACCCATTGACACTCAGTGGAAAATAGAATATGTAGGGATATAATTCCACATAGAATGTAAGGATATAATTCCACATAGAATGTAAGGATATAATTCCACATAGAATGTAAGGATATAATTCCACATAGAATGTAAGGATATAATTCCACATAGAATGTAGGGATATAATTCCACATAGATGTAAAGATATAATTCCACATAGATTGTAGGGATATAATCCCACATTGGATTATATCCCTTCATATGTAGGTGAAATTCCAAGTAAAAATATTTTTTCTTTCAATTTTGATAATATTTTTTCAATCTTTTTTTCATAATTATGAATATCTTAATTCAATAGGATCGCCAAACAATTTAAACTTCTGAAGAAGCAATATTTAATCAATCCCCAACCAATGAATGGAAAAATTTCAGTTTGTTCATTCTCTTTAATTTTTCAAAATATTTAGGGCTTAATTTGGTCTTATAGAAACAAACAACAAACAATGGCCATATGCTTGCACTCGCGCGAACGTGTTTTGTTCAATATATACAACTGGATATCGTGGGCTGTTCGTTATATCCAATGGTTCCAAAATTTGTAAAGTTAGTTATTTTTTAATATTTTAAATGGGAGTTATTTAAAATATATAAAAATTAAATGCATTTTTTCTTAATTGTGATAAAAAGTTTCCATTTTAATAAGTCTTATCTCAAATAGGCTATTACTAAAAATGGTCTCCAATAAGATTTGATCTATTAAGAAATCATCATTCAGTACAAATATTCTCATGATCATGAAATTTTCTGATTATTAAAAACTAAGATTACATCACTAAGTACCGTAAAATTCAATCAATTACTTTAGTTTCTGGATGTAGTCAGAAAAAATGAGCTTGTTGCAATACAAAGTTAAGTTTAGAACTTTAGACTTCGGAATAAAAAAAAAGTTTTTTCCAAAAATTAATCAAATGGGGTTAAAATGAGAAAATTATGAAAAAATCTTTTTTGAGATTCATTTTAGCAAGACGGTACTTAATATACTTAAAAAGAAACTTTAAAAGAAAGAAAAATCTTTTTTCTCTGACATTACAAACTTCCTTTTCACAATATTCCATAATTAGGTGGAAATTTTCTAAAATTAACACTAGACAGATACGCAGAGGTATTTTATTAAATAAAAGAAATGACTTTTTTTTTCTATTCAAAAACTAATGAAGTTATTTAAAAAAAGGTAGAAAGTGTTAATGAATGTTGAATTTGAGAATTCGCTTTAAAAATTAATTTTCTCAAAATACTGTTAAATCAGCTTTTGAAAATAATTGAAGGAGATTCCAACCTCTAATATGAAATATCGTTTTATGGTAATGCTTTAGACTTCGTTTATCTATCTTTATTTTATTTATATGCTTAACTCTTAATTATTCAGCATATACTGAATGCACCAAAAATTGCCTTCATCTTTTTAACAATGAGTATTAGTATAAATCTTACAATTCAAACAACAGTAATTATTATTCTAAAATATTATCAAAATAATTCTTGCATTTACTTAAATTTGAAAAAAAATAAACTAAACTAAAATAATTTAAAGTGGTGTAAAAGCAAAACTGTGCAATAATAAGCTTCGAAATTATTGATGGGATAACCAGAACTTTTGATGTATTTTTATTCACAAACCTAATTAAAACATGAGGCACATTTCCTGGGTGAGTACCTGCTATCAAAAGAAGTAAATAGTGTCAAATCAGATTTCTCTAAGACCAATAATATAATTTGTAGTGTGTTTTGTACAGATTTTGCATCAGTTGTTTTAAATCCTGCATGCACTGTTTAAAGATAGTTTGTCAACCTCATCATGTTAAAAATCTCTTGTTGATGGGCCTATTTTGTCATACATTAAAAAGCCTTCAAAATTTGAGATGCCATATTTACTTTACTTTGAAATTTTTAATACTCGAAAGCTTAATGATCAATTGGATTTCTAGTACAATGATTGAAATTACGGTGTTTCAATACCACCTCTATTGTTTTTACGATTAAAATAATTCTGAAAAAGATAGTACTTCCCATTGAATTAATAGCTTTATTAATCACATGGAATTAATAGAGCAAACTTTAGTGAAATATTGAAAGTTAAGTAATAATCTAAGTTAAATACATATTACCAACAGCATTTTTTAAATTTTTGTTTTACTTTATTATATTATCTATATTAATCGAGAAGATGTATTTTCAGATATTTAATAACAAATCAATCGTTTTCATTGATCAAATATTTAAAATTAAATAAAATTTTCGTATTTTTTAATAATGAATTAAGAAAATATTTCTGTTTCATTCATAATTCGATAAAATCAAATTAGTTTGCAGTTGTTAATGTCTGTGACAGGAACTTATAGATTTACGTTATTTAGCAGAAAAATTCGCCTTTGATTTATTAAATAGCTCATAGCGTAATGTGTTAGATGCATTATAAAAAAACCTTGCTCTTTTTTTTCTTTCATGGTATGATCCAAATCCATCAAAGCAATATTATTTGTCAATATTTAAAGATATATCTATATTTATTGTAAACATTTACCTCATTGTTTGATTTTTGAAATGCATCATGTATTATAAAACTAGATGAAGTCTTATAACAATTTTTGGGCCGCGGTGGCCCGGTGGTAAAGTCTCGGCTTCGGAACCGGAGGGTTTCAGGTTCGAGACTCGATTCCACCGAAGAGCCGTCGTGTGAGGGGGTCTGTTGCACGTTAAATCTGTCAGGCCAAATGTCCTCCCGCTGGTGTGGCGTGGTGTGGAGAGGGGGGTGCCATTTCAGGTGTCGTCCTCGTCATCTGACCGTGGTTCAAAATTACAAGGTCCGTCCCAAAATAGCCCTCGTGTTGCTTTAAAACGGGACGTTAATATAACTAAACTAAACTATAACAATTTTTAATTATGGTAAAGAAAAAACACTTAAAAATCAATAAAAATATCTTCTATTATCATCATTATATATTTCAGAAAACTTCAAGAAAAATTATCATTAATTTATATTGATAAAAAAAGGTTAGATGAGGCAAAACCAAATTGGAAAAGAATATTGAAAATGCTATTTCTATTTAAGCTCACAAGTCCTTCATAATATATACACATTATTTTATTCATCATGCATTTCATTCTTGATGCTTTTCTGACAAACTAAAAAATGTACTGTTTGAAGATTCTCAGACTACGTTAAGATAATCAATGCTCAGTTATTAATCGCCTTTAAACAAGTCGGAAAGCTAATCGTAACGGTAAGAATAAATAAGTGCCCATTAAAAAATAAAAATGTTAGTGTTTCTCAACTACTTATAAAGGAGATTTGGATTGAATTACTAAATAATGTAATATCTTATAATAGTATTCTCAATAAAGTAACAGAATGAAAATAATAAAGCAATTGAATTGACTATACTAAATAAAGTAATTGAATGAAAGTACAAAATAAAGTAATTAAATAAAAATACAAAATAAAGTTATTAAATAAAAATACACACTAAATTATAAAATAAAAATACTCAGTAAATAAAATAATTACATGAAAATTCTCACTAATTAAAGGAAGTTACTCAATAGTCAGTAAATGCGAAGTAAAGCAAGATTGCTGAAATCGATTGTAACATTAATAATAAATTACATTAAAACTACATATCAAAAATTTTTATTTTTAAATGAAATTTTAAATTTCATTCAAATTATGCTTCATATTCAATGACACTCATTTATAATTATTTTTTTTTAATTTTTTCCATTTAAAAGCATTTTATAACGTAAAATGTCTCTAATTCCTTTATTATAAAAGATATTTTTCTCAATCATTTTCTAAAAATGTGATTTTTTTAAACTAACAATCAAAAATGTATTATTACATTATTTACATACATTTTGAATCATATTTCGTTCGAACTTCACTAGAAAGTGAACTTTTTTTTAAAAAATCAAATATTAGTTCTTCAATAACTAATGGAATAAGAATGAGATATTTGGGAAAGGATTTACTAAATAAAAATGGACGTAAGAAGGAGTATTATAGAATGAGTGCAAATGTATTTCATTAAACTCCAGCGATTTCAACTGAAATCTTTTAGAGCATCGAAATAAGTACAAAAACCCTTTTCAAAAGCCAAATATTTTTGAAAGAAGAAACGGTTTTTACTTACCTTTGTACTGGTGATATTATTTCATGAGTGAATCAATTGACAATGATTCCTTTACGGTTTTCACCCTATGAATAAAAGAATTTAATTTCTTAAAATAAGTTTAAGAAAAGAGATTCTTTGGAATAGTGTAAATTAAAGAAAGCATTTATTGGCTTTTTTTTCTTTGCGATTTTCGTACGTGATTTGAAACTATTCAATTTATTTATATATAAAGGCTTTAATATGTAATGCTTTACTTCTTTAATATCCTATTATTTATGCTTTTTGAACTGAGATTTTGACGAATTTCCGCATTTTAGACATACCTGATTTCAATGAATTCATTTTTAGAAAATATCTACCTGTGACAAAGATGACTCTAAAATGATTTAAGTTGGGTTGCTGAAATTTTAAATATGATCTTTACACCAAATTTGCAGATTTCTCATAAATATTTAGCAAAACTTATGAACACGAATTCTTTTTTTCTGTTCTATTATGCTTTAGTATTATAAATGAAAAATAAAGAGAACTAATTAGATAAAATTCGATACACATGCTGAACATTTATATTGTGGAGACCAGTGAATTTTTCAACCAGCGAGTTGACTGTCTATCAATCTCTATCTTCAAAAACATGATAGAGCGATAATTAAAAAAGGCAATAAGTTCAATATATCAAATCTGATGTGGAATTTTTTTGCCACAAGTGCATTTTGAGTCAAATTTGCGATTCAATCGCTTAAAAAAACCTTAAAAAATTCAATTTTTTTGGATATTCTTAACTTATGCCAGGGATTAATTCCCAATAAGTCGCCAATGGAATCAGAAATTTTTTGACCACAAGTGCAATTTTGGAGTTAAATTCGGGATTCAATCGCTTAAGAAAATTATGTATAAATAACAAATTCATTTTTTTAAAATTATTAACTTATGCCAGGGGTTAATTGTTAAATTAATCAACAAGAATGACCCGATAATCAGTAAAAATCCTAAATTTAGACAAAAAGCTAATATTTCGTAATTACTGTAAGTCTACGGAATATAATGCATTCGCTTGCATAACTACACTGATGGAAAAAAATATTGTACAGAAATGAAATTTTAGGAATACATTTGTCTAGGTAACATATTTAATTCATTAAAGTTTCAAGTTCACAGGTAGAGCCATTGGCGAGAAGAGCCATTTCAAATGTGAAATGTTGGTACATTAGTAACCGGTGTAACCATCAGAATTTTGAATGCAAGCATGCAAACGTGCATGCATTGTGTCGTACCGGTGTCGGATATCAGTTTGTGGGATGGAGTTCCATGCCTGTTGCACTTGGGCGGTCAATGCAGGGACGATTAACGCTGGTTGTGGATGGCGCTGGAGTTGTCGTCCAATGATGTCCCATACGTGCTCGATTGGGGAAAGATCTGGTAGTCTAGCAGGCCAAGGCAACATGTCCACACTCTGTAGAGCATATTGGGTTACAACAGCGGTATAAGAGCGAGCGTTATCCTGTTGGAAAACACCCCCTTGAATGCTGTTCATGAATGGCAGCACAACAGGTTGTATCACTAAACTGACGTACTGACTACAAATTTGCAGTCAGGGTGCGTGGGATAACCACGAGAGTGCTCCTGCTGTCAAAAGAAATTGCTCCCCAAACCATAACTCCAGGAGTAGACCCTGTGTGTCTATGCCTCAGACAGGTCACTAGCAGGCTTTCACCTGGCCTCCTTCTAACCAACAAACGGCTATCACTGCGACCAAGGAAGAACCGACTTTCATCAGAAAACACAACAGATCTCCACTCCGTCCTCCAATGAGCTCTAGCTTGACACCACTCACGTCGCAAACGGCAGTGGTTTGGAGTCAGTGGAATGCACTTTACAGGGCGTCTGGCGTGGAGCTGTCCTTGAAGTAACCGATTTGTAACAGTTCGTTGTGTCACTGTGGTGCCAACTGCAGCTCGAATTTCAGCTGCAGACGCAGTACGATTAGCCACAGCCATACGCCGAATACGACGGTTTTCCTTCTCAGTAGTACCACGTGGCCGCCCGGAACCTGGTCTCCTTGAAGCAGTACCTTCCCTTGACCACTGTCGCCAATACTCATGCACAGTGCATACATTCCTGCCAAGTCTTTCAGCAATATCACGGAAAGAAAATCCACCTTCTCGTAGCCCTACAATACCACCTCGTTCAAACTCAGTGAGCTGTGGATAATGGCTTCTTCGTCTTCTCAGAGGCATCCTTGACTAACATTAACCCCCTACGTCAAATCTCAACTGTAAATAACGATCACGAACCTTACAGCGCTTATTTAAAGCAAACCTCATTTGCATGGTCATAGTGTTGCTACTAGCTCCACACTTACGAGCGTAACTCGAAATTTGAATCGACGTCATCTTTCAGATGTATAAACACGCGTACCAAATTTCGTTTATCTAACACAGCTCCTTCCTAGTGTCGGGATTTTTTTTCCATCAGTGTAGTTTATTAAAAAGTAGATATGAAGACTAGATAAGACTTCTCCGTCTGATTAAAAAAGGAAATCCGCAAAAAAGAAGAAATAAAAAGAGTAAAATAATAACAAGAATGCTTAATTTGTATATTTTTTCGCATTTACTAAAATAAAAAGACTAATTGTTTTCTTTCATTGCTCTCTCTTCTTTGAGTGACTGATGAAAATTCTTAAATATGTTATTCTTTAAATCAAGATTTTCATTCTTCATTTAGTGAAACAGTATGTAATTATTCATTATATTATTTCATTCCGATCTTTTTGACTCAAATTCTTAATCATTCAGGCAATCAGTAAACGTTCAATTTTAAAGTATTTCATGTTTATTTTTTCATTTATTTCAGATTAAATATCTTTAAAAAAAGCACTCAAAATTATCCATTTTGTCCAGTTTATGATGTCATTTCCTTCTCCAGATCAACTTAAAATGGAAAATGCAAAGGAAAGCACGTTATTCTTTTTAATAGCAAAAGGTATCAAGTACCAGAAAGATAAGGAAAAAAAATAGAAAATTCTTTCATTAATGAGATATTTTTTAATACTTGCTAAATGGCATCACAGGAGAATGGCATCAGAAAGGATAGAGAAAAGTAATAAGTTATGTGATTAATGAGATTTTTTATTAACTTTGTTCCTGTACGTAAAATGCATTTCAGTTTTCTTCGGTTTAAAAATAACACCGAATCTTCTTTAATATCAGTTTATTACTTAACTAATCATTTATAAATAGAAAAATATGCATGATTTTTTTAGTTTTATTTTCTTCAGGATATCTTCCAAATTTTTCTTTCGGAAAATATAGAAATTGTTTCATATTCGAGGCTATATTTTAATCTGTAGCAGGAATTTTAAAAATAAAAATATTATTAAAAACAATCGTTCATCAATGTGTAAATGTGCTAAATGTATTTTATATTCAAAAATATAAAACCCCAAAATAAATCGTAAAATTTTAAAAAATACTAAAAGTATATCGGAATTTTAATTCCTTTTCTAAATATTGCTACGTATTTTCTAGATATTTTACTATCCTAATCCATCGGGCTCGTTTACTTGTATAGTGGGAGAGTAATGATGTAGGAAATGAGCACACACAATGATCAATCCTTTTGTAGAAGACACAACATAGACGATGTTTATTTACATGACAACTGCAGACAGTAGCCTACAAAAATAACAGTTATACACACTCAGAAATTCCGTAGTGATGACGTCCACAGCTCACAAAGCTACCAGACAGGATTCAGCAGGAGAGGGAATCTTTAAGGGATTCTCTCTACACTCACGTAGGTCTCTACTGAACAGGCTGAAACTATTCCTCAGTCTCTTCTTGCTTTTGCTGCCGATTCGCTACTTCACACTACGGGATTACTTCTCAGTTCAGGATTGCTCCGTTCCCGACAAAATACAACAGGCTACAACACACAACACAGGCTTCGTCAGAATACGCCACACAGCAATTCAGCACTCCTTTTTTGCTTCGATATTCTCCCGGCAACTTCTCCTCTCAGGGCTCTTCTTTCAGACCTCTCAAGTCAGGTCTACTAAATGATCACACAGTTCAAACTCGACGCATACAACAAACTTCGACAGAAGATACGACGATGACAAGCAGCGAACCAGCACTCCGCTGATACTTTGGTATTCTCGTGGTGACTCTTCCACTCAAGACTTCTCAGTCCTAGACCTCTCAATTCAGGTCTACTTGATCGACCATGGCCGGATTTCTCAGAATCCACCCTTATATAGTAGCGGGAAGCATGGCTAAAATCTTCTGGACCAATCAGGAGCATTCTGGATGTATCTCAGCTCTTAATGGACGGATCATGAAAATTCTCGATTTTTTTGGGTATTATCCATTTTAACGCCAAATTCGTCACCAAATGGCCGCCAAGCTCTAGGATCTCTGACGTCACACCCGTGCACCATTCAATACAGATGACTGTAAATCTTTCTTCTGCACGATGACATTATTAGTGTGCGAAAGCAAAATTACAGACTCGTAACAATATTTAATGAATATTTCGGAGTTTTCTTTCCTTCAATTTTCATTCTAACCGAATGCTTTTATACAATTGCATTCAAAACATACGGCCATTTAGATATTTTGAATTAAAAAAGGATCTAAAAAATATTTTTTATTTATATAGAAATGTTTCTTACTTTTCATCACACTTATGTGCGTAAACACTGATGATTATTTTATTATTACTTATTATTTTATTATTACTTGTTATTTTATTATTACTTATTATTTTATTATTACTTATTATTTTATTTACGGTATTTTTTCATATGGCAATTCATAATTTTTTACAATCAATTTTAGAGGATTTTAAAATTGGTGCTACTAAAATTTACTACAGATGGTGCCATTTCCTTATTGTCAAAAATTAAACACTAAAAATGCTTAAATATTACTTTGCTATCAAAAATAAACAACGTTAAGCAGTTTCAGAATTATCAATCACCAGAAAGATGGAGGAAAAGAGCTTTTAAAAAAGTTCTGTATTACAAACATGTAACAAATCAATCTAAGTAAAATCGAATTAAGCATCTTTTATGAGCAGAATTTAAAATAAAAATTAAATATCCGCTCTTTTTGGATAACTTTACTTATGATGTTATCAATTGCAAATTTTTAATTCGAAAATATATCATCAAAGGACATCCCTTTAGAATTTGTCTTCATTCAATTCCTCTTAAACAATCACAACAGAAGAAAACGATTAAAACTAAGATGAAACTGATTTTTTCTATAAATCAAAATAAAACTGTGTAGAGAAGATATAACAAGGGAGAAATGGTCTTTCTTTTTCGTCTTTCTTTTTCGAAAATACAGGAATAGATTGGCGGATAAAGTTCCTGTAGTTTCCATAACGAACTTATTTTGCCATTATTCAAACAGAAAAAAGCAGATTTGTTTTGCAGACACAGTAACAAAGCTTTTTCTAAACCTATAAGAGAAATTTGCCGGAAACAAAAGCTAATACATGGAATGATTTATTTGGATATCTGAAATGTCAGTTTTTTTAAATACAATTTCAAAGAATATTTATAAATAGGTATAAGAAGGATAAATAAATTGTACATATCGTTTATTTTACTGAAAAACTATTTGCTTTACTTCAGGAAACACCATAATTTTTTATAGTACTATGATTCTGTAGAGCCCCTATCCTCATAAATTAATGGATGAGAGTGGATGATCAATCTATAAAGGATATCATCCTACATCCAATAGGTGAATGTAGGATAAAATCCTTTATTTAAATGATAGAAAGAATGAATATAACGAAATTCCTTTACATACGAAAGCCTATTTTTCTTCAATGATTGTTTACAGATATTTTATAGTCTATTTGTTTCCATACGTATTCCATTTAATATTTATTCCATACATACAGATAAAGCATTAAAAGACATTTCCATTTTGTATTGAAAAAGCTTCTTTTAACCAATAAAAGAAACATCACTTGAAATTTAAAAAAAAACTAACATATAAAATTATTTATCCGGATACCTGAAATTTCTGAAGTAATTGTCAACATTCTAAACATACGATTTAAGTTAAATGCAACATATTTTAAATCCGATAAGACGGGAAAAACTTTCTTCTCTTCTTTTTATGTTTTTTGAGACACTTTGTCCTTTTTTCTGCAGAAAATTATTGTAAATTATCTTCTGTGTTGTTACATTCACTTCAAAAATAAATGACAACCTGAATTTTAATTATCAAGTCGAAGGAACATTACTAGTTCAGCTACCATCAAATACGATGGAATATGATGTACTATGGTTTCCTACTTTTGATACATTATGCATTTATTTTAAATGATTAAGAAATAAATTTCCTGTATTTTGAAATGAAAAAGAAAGAAACAATAAAAATATTTCCAATTTCTCTAACAGACTATAATAAAAATTCTAATCGGAATATAGATAGGAAAGGATTAATACAGCAAGCCTACAATAAAAATTTTGTTGTTCTTAAAGTGAGAATTCTCCTTGAAGCAGCGGCATCTCATCAATTTAGGAGAAAAAAAATTGCGAGAATTGAAAGCATTCGTTTTTAACCTTTTACTGTCTCAATTCAAAGAGCTCTGCATTTTAACAATATTAAATGAACAACTCTTAACGGCTGTTTCATAAACTTTGTATCAGTTTGCACTATAATGCATGACAGTAATTACTTTAGAGCTAAAACAGATAACTTTCTTCGATTTTGGCAAGAAGAATTGGTGCTGAGATTATTACAAATATTGACTCTCATATAGGCAAATTCCTGATTACTTTTAATGTGTAGGTATTTATGTATAAAAAATTTTCTGCTGGAATGCTAGTGCATAATCTCTAATGAGATTCAAATTTGAGATTCACTGATGAAGTTTGAATCGGTGATTTGATCTCGCAGCACCAACACCATTTTAAAAATGTTTGACACAGCATATTTGCTTTTATGACAGAAAAAAGTCATCGTTATTTAAATAATTTCTAATAACAAAAGAAATAAAGAAAATGTTTAATTAATGTGCAATATGTCACCAGTAGCGTTAACTGAAGCAAAGTCGTAGAAGGAATTTTTCAAAAATAAGAAAGGAATTTCTTTGAGATAGCTTTTACTGCTGCCTCCACTGCATTATTTATTTTTCAGTTTTCCCCTTACTTAGAAATTATTCTATTCATCTGTTTAGACCATGTTTACAAAAAGATTAAATAATTCAGGAAATACCTGAGTTAAATTGATAAATACTTATAAAAATGTTTAATGTAAATTAAGATTTTTAAAAAATGTTAATTGTTTTATAAATGTTAGATGGATGATATTAGATGAGAGTTCAACAAGTATATATATAAATAAATATTACAAAAAGGAAATAAATAATCCTTCTGAATCGATTAAGGAGGCATACATGAGAACTGCATAAGTTCTGTCTAATTTTAAAAAATTATTTACTCCTAAAAGATGAAATAATAACAATGAAGAAATTAATTTTCTTACAATAAATCTGGAAGAATGTCAGTGTACCGAAACTAAAACGATTTTTCACGGAAGAAATCCTTATTCAAGCACATTTTTCCAATTGATCTCAAATAGATTTTACGCAAAAAAACATTGTGAAAAAAAGCAATTGTCATTTATTCCTCCTCCCATGATTTTAATGACCACGTACCCTTTTCTTTTAACTTTAACAACGTATTTTTCAAGTGGTTTCTATTCTTTTTTTTTTTTTCATGAATGAACTTTACAGATTCAAAAAAAGTTCTATTTGAAATTTTGATGCAATTGATTTCTTTCTAAAGCTAACAAATTCCACTGTTTTTGCTTCTTACTTAAGGAAATATTTTTTGTCTGTTAGTCTACAACTTGCTTGCTTTCTTAATTAAATAAAGTATCGCTTTATAACATCAGCTTAATATTTCATTCATCAACGAGACAATAATTTTAAATCAGAAGATATATAATTCCTTCCTTTCCGTCAAATAATTATTTAATGTGTTAGAAAAATAAAGTATAGAAATTTATTTGGATATTATATAGTATTGCATCGGTGGGAAGAATTTTACTTACACTCAAAAGCTCGTATTAACAAAAAAAATTATTTCTGAATATAAGTAATCGAAAAAAATTGCGTGTTTTATTTAATACATAAAGAAGAAAAATCCCATAATTTTACTGGAAATTTGGAAATTCTTGTTAATGAAATTCCTGGCTTCAAAAAGAAATAAATCTTTGCTTTTAATTCAGATTTTTTTAATAATGAAATAACTACTTTGAATTTTTGCAATAAAATTCATTAAAAAATTTTGAGAGCTTTGATAGTATAAAAAGCAAAGAAAAATATTTTTCGAAATATTTGATATAAAATTAAAATCATCAGTCAAGAAATCTTAAACTATAACATACCTTTAAACGCATCGTACGCTGTACCATTCTTTAAATAAATTAAATTTATTTTCATTTCCTGTAAAATAAAACTTTTAATGAATAGACCTATTACATTCTTAGATTCTCTTTTGAAATAAAAATAAAACATTTAGAAATTATGAATTAATTTGCACACTGACGGTTATAAATTGTGAATGAAGAGCATTTGCATTATTAACCAAACTTTAAGAAATTAACAAGCTTAAACCATTCATCCAAAACATTTCATTCATAAATTATTACATTACTATCAAATTGCATTTCCATTCCTATTGAATTTAGCAGATGGCTATAAATGTAAATAAAATACATAGAAGTCTCCCTTGTGTCAGTATTTATTCAGTATTAATTTAGTTTCGGTAATCACATTTACTCTAATTTATACATAAATGTACTATTGCAATTCTTTGTCTCTTATACACAATTCCTGACATATGTTTGAATTTAAAACGAATATTTAATGTTGATCCATATGTTTAAATGGACATGATAAATTTTTAGTACTTTTCAGTGTCTCTGTCAAGCTATTTTTATTCATCTTTTTACTTTAAAAAAAATCTCTACAATTTTTGCATTAACTTTTACTTATTTATCAATCTTTATGGATAATATGTCCTTTCTCGTAGTGCCTCCTATTTTTAAGAATGAATTTTCATTTCTTGCATATTAGTGCTTTAATGCTTCAATTTTCTTAGTTTTTTATGCCTTCGTAAATGGACAGGCTCAACATTTATGACAGATATTTTTAGCAATTCAAATATTTTATTGTTTCTTCACTTTCGGCAGTTAGTTTGAGTTTTGCCTTTTGGTGTTGCTGCTATATCGATGATGTTACAGAGTCTAACAGATTTACAGCTTGAGGGCGTAACAAGTGAGAGATGGAGCAATATGCTTACGTTATACTTAAGCAATTATCATTCATAACTCCTCTTATGTGGTACATAATACTAATTGAATTCATAATAACTAAATGCGTAATTGTTAGTGTTATCGAAACCCTGATAATTCTTTAATGTAATTAAGAAACGGCAAATTGATTTCATATTAATATAATGTTAACGTACTAACAAATTTTCTATTTACTGTCCCTGCAATACATTCTTTGTTTTTAAGTACGAAGTCATTGAATCAAATGTTTACATAATACTATCAATTTAACCGATTGTGCTGGCTTGTTTATCACTACTCAAATACCATTTTCCATCAAGACAGAGCTTGTTCCTTTACCGCTTTTCTTGCTTTAGCAAATCAACACGCCGGTCTTGAACAACGAGATTCCCAGATATTTTTCCCATTGACAACACACAAAAAATTATTAGATGGTAAATCCATAATTACCCTCAAGCAGCCCGAGCCGTTACTGATTTGATAACTCAAGTTCATCACATGGAACTATATTGCACAAAACTTCATTGGCTACAAATAGGATATAATGCATTAACATTTATATTCGTGCATTCAAAACTGTAGTGATTACAGACTCCTAAATGGCACTTTTTACCTATAGAGTAATGAACAATTTTTATACAGCGCTTAATTCGCTTAAGTAATTGTTAATTAATACCATTAAATTTGTTACTGTATATGATTTTTTAAATTATAAATTTCCTAATATTTTTAATTACTAACTATAATTAAAATTTTAATAAAAAAATTTAAAATAGAAGAATTTGCTTTTTTTATTCACATAAAAGTCTGTTTTTAAAAAACATTGCGTTCATATCATGCAACACTTCAAGCTTATTCAAGCTCATTCAGAA
The DNA here is from genome assembly GCA_026543055.1 of Argiope trifasciata. Taxonomy (NCBI): domain Eukaryota; kingdom Metazoa; phylum Arthropoda; class Arachnida; order Araneae; family Araneidae; genus Argiope; species Argiope trifasciata. The sequence continues at coordinate 220,942 of JAPMOQ010065844.1, forward strand.
AGTGTTTGACTATTGACATTGTCAAAAGGCAATAATCTTATTAAAATCATTCATTCTAGTTTTGAAATTCATTTTATTAATTCTAGTTTGAAAAATCCATTAAATTTCCTTAAGTTTTGAATTTAAAATTTTTGATTACATTAATTCTATTAAATTTCCATAAACTTTAAATTCATTCCTTTAATTTTGACTTCAAATTTCTAAATTTCCTTAATTATATAAATTTTCAAAAATTTTAAATTAATTCCATTTTATTAATTTTAAATTTAAGTTTTTAATTACATTAATTCAAGCTTTGAAAAAAATTACATAATGCAAACAATATTTGCTTTCCTCTTGGAATCTTAAACAAATCTAAATATCTTCTACTTGTTTTTAAAATGAAAGACGGAAGAAGCTTTCGTTTTCAAAAATTAGATATTTCCTGACACGCAATGAATAAAAACAGTTTTTCTAGGAGACTAATGTCATAAATGAAAACTAAATTTAAATTTTATGCATTTACTATTCACTTATGGTTTTCAAAAACAATAATCATTCATTACCTTTGGTGTTTAATAACTACTATTTTTAGAAACGACTTTTTTTCTTCAGAACGATATGAATTCTTCCGTTGTATAAAACTAATCTCAAGAACTTAAACAATTTTTCTAGTATAAACAAAAGAGTAGGCAAACAAAATTCTTTAATTCAAAGGAATCATTGTAAAGAGGATTCCCTTTAATACGCATATAATTATCCAAAAGGAAAATATTTGTTTCAAATAATAATGAAATTCTTCAATTAGTTATCAAAACTGACTAATTAAGTATTATAACCGATTTACCCCTTTTTTAAATACATTGCTTTTAAAATAGCAATAAATAATTTAATAAAAATTGTATATTGTAATATCAAAACGTTTTAAAATTGGAAGTAATAGCCATATTCTTGTATTAATTAATACGTTTATTCAATCGTAACTTAAAAAATGATCGAATTCATGCATTTTCTTATCAAAGATTTGTAATAAAGAAACTAATTAAAAAAGAAATCTTTCACGTTTAAAATTTATTTAATTTTCAATAGAATAATTTTTTTACGCAAAATAATGAAAAATGGAGATTTTAGGCCTTATCGATACCAATTTCTACATCATAACCCGACATTTCCCAATTGAGCTTTTGAAGCCAATGATAACAATTAACTTAGTCTCCTAATATTAATTAGTATAACCTTGATAAGTATTAACTGTCACTTTGAATGTGAAAAAAAATAAATTTCTGTAATATATTCCATACGAATACAAAAACACAAAACAGAGCAAACTAAGTGAATTAAACTTATTATGTAGTTTTGATACTATGTTACATTGCGCTATTACGAAAAATTGCAAAAAAGCAAAATATCCATGTTGTATCTGAAAATGGCATACCCAGATATATTAACGTATTCTCAGATTATTCCGATTAAAATATATTCTATGTATTTACTTTCATGTGTATGAAAAGATCTTAAGAAACTTCTGGAGTTTTCATAAGATTACTGTCGTTAAGGAGAATGCTATTCTGATGTCTGTAAACAGCTCCAACACTTTGTATTAGTGTCATTTTGTAGATTATGAGCATATATTGTTAGCACATAAATTTATAGTGGACATTTAACTGTGCTTATTAATATTAATTTATTTGATTATGCTATGAAATTGTGGAATATAAATTTGAAATGAATATTTAATAGATTTATTGTATGTATACATGATTGCGAAACAATGGATACTTTGTTTTGCGCGATTTCATTTTAGTCTGTATTTATATGTTGTATGGTGTAATTTTTGTTTTGGTAATTAATTGTATTAGTATTTTCTTCTTTATGAGCTATGCGAGTTTAATTTTTTTATAATGTACGAAAAAATGAAAAAAAAAAGTAATGTAATTCTGAAAATAAATTATAATCAGAACAAGCTAAAGAAATGTGTATGTGTATGAATATGTGTATAATTTTAACGTTATAAATTTATTACGCCACAAACTGATTGATTTTACGCGAAGAAATGTCAGTGAACATGAAAAAGACAATAGGATATATAAATAAATTTTAGTATTTAATTCCTACAAAAACTTTAAATGCAATTTTAAATTCCGGACACAAAAATAAATTACTCGAAGAATATAGTGAAAGATTATGCGTCAGTTTTCATGTAATGATATCTAACTGAAGTTAAAAATACTAATACGAATTCCTCTAACATGTACTTTTCAGCGTCTAAACGCGCTTATTACAGTGTTACAATATTATAACAGAAATTTAATATCCGAACTTTAGAATTTAAATATCTGAAAGTCATTTCCATTCTTGAATTTCCCATAAATTAATATTAAAAACTCTTCATGGCTCTCAGGAAAGCAAAGCTCTGAATTTCACTCTATTAATAACGTTTATTCTAATATTTCAGATAATAAACTTTTACTCGTACATTTTACTTTTAGAATAGCCTAAGAAAAAAATTAGCAGGTAATTCAAAGCATTTAAAACATGAAAGCAGATAAAAAGTGAATAAATAAACAAAATTGTAACAAAGTTATATAAATGAAATATTTTTGAAATTAAATAAAGTAAGTCTTGAAGCATGTGTCAGTGGCGTTTGTATTATTGGTACTTTAAAGAATTAGGATAATGATTCGGCTTTAATATATTTAAGCCTGTAGGTTTATGAATGAGGTTTTGATTTGAAACATTTGAATTCCCATAGCATTAGAAATTTAGTCTAATAATTCCAAACTACTCTTAAATATAACAGCAGAACAAAACTACCCTATATACTTACTATTTCTTTTGAACAAATTACTTTAAGAAATTCTTCAAATAATTTTTCATGTTTTATGAAGTAGATTTACTTTTCAAACATACTCTGGGTGAGGTGAAATTGATATTCTAGAGGTATGAATTAAAATGTTAAGTGTAATAACTGGCATGATTTATATTATCTAATACTATAATACGAGGAATGGTTGCCAAGTCGAAAATCGCCGAAGAATTAATAAACAACGGTAAACTTGGGGGTCTGGGGTTTTTGGCCACGAGGAAACGATTGGCGCCAGTTTTGAAGCGCTACGGTCGAGCAGTTCGGAGTTACAGATAGGATATTTTCAAACTTTATTAGTTCGCCATAATGGCTATAGATGGCAGCACTTAAATTTTCTTTGTCTATTGCCTAATAGGTTTCAAGCGGTAACGTGCTGTCATCTATAGTCAATATGGCGAACTAATAAAGTTTGATGACCACACGATTATTTTTAAATCACAAAATTAAGGTAAAACAAATATAAAAGAAAAAAATAAGGATAACTTTGATATTTTTACTAAATTTTCTTTTTAAAAAGTACGATTCTAATTCCACTGCTTTTTATTAGGGGAAATTTGTTAATGAAATTTTGAATTTAGCGCTCGTTCGTTAACTAAAAAGATTCGTTCTTTTTGATTCGTTCAAAATTCCAATTTCCAAATATTCGAATTTCCAAAAAAGCATTTAAGGAACTGATTTCGATTTCAAATCACCGTCAACAAAGTCCGATATTTCAACATTCATCAGATTTCAAGCTACATTTTCAACATGCAGAACGCACCTCTACATGAAATTCTTCAAGGAGTCGGAATTTTGGAACAACAAGCGATCAACTCAATTCTACCCGCAAATGGACAACTAGAAGATACTGTCATTGTCAGAATGCTTCTCCATTACGCCGAACAAGCTTACCCGACCGTCAAAGTTGCCGTACTTCACCCTGAATTTGTCGCACGCTTCTACGTTACAACAGCGGATGGCGCTTATGAAGGAATGGCTCTTCTCAACATTATCAGCGACCAGAACAAGGCTTCCAACTAGCTATACGGCGTTCAACAAGGATTCGACGTGCTACTCATTCCCATTCACAAGAGAGCTCAAATGGATAGAGGCGAGCACTGGATGCTAGGAATTTACGAAGCAAGCTATGGAGAACGTCAACTATTAGTCTGCGATCCAGTCGACAACCCGCTGCCCATCGATGCTGTTTTGAGAAAAATACTGTGACACGTTTTGAATACCGTTGTTACGAATGAAAAGCTGAAAGGATGCATCGTGAAACCTCGCAACGCTTACAACCACCAAGATGACGCGTCTTCCTGCGGAGTTTACATCGTCTTTTATGCTCGACAATGCCTCTCTCATCGACGCCTTTTCCTGGACAAGAATTTTCAAGAAGCGGATGAATGGAAGCAAATTTACGAATTCGTTGTGAACAGTGACCAATTGAACATGTCGGGACCATCTGAAGCCACATCTTTCACATCTTCGACCAATATGCACGCTTTGAATATGGCATGTATTGTTTTGATAAATCACAATTGAAAATTTAAATCTTCGAGTTAGCTTCGATACCTGTTTTCTCCGAGCGGAGCTCGGTCATCCGTTGGTAAATTCTGATAAGATATCCGTCACTTTAATTTTCAACTTTGTACTGTGTTGACAAATTTTAGAATGTCAGGTCATCTTGTAACACATGTAAAATTTAATTACGTATCTTATGTGTCTTCAAGTTTTCTTCATATGTTAAAGTAATCGCTTGGATATGAAGAAAACTTGAACAATTAGTGTAACAATGTTATCATAGCTTAAAGTTGAAAAAAATTCAAGAGTAAGAAAAATCAATAAGTTGTTCAAGAAAACGAATGAAATAAAAATGTGAAATATTTGGAATAGTCTTTTCCAAATTTCATTTGGACTAAATAATAAAAATGTAGAGAAATGAAAATAAGCTAGTTCGATAACAATAAAAAGGAGATGAGTTTCTAATATTTCTAAATTTTTCACACAAGTTTTTTTTTTGGATAGTTGAATATAATACTAACAATAACTATGTATATTAAAGCATTCTTATAGAAAACTGGGAACTTAAGCTCTAACTTAAAGAATATATAGACCAAAAAATTCTAAATCCTTAAAATTCCATTAATGAGTTTCATGATATTTAAGGAGAAATCTCTTCTTCCTTTTTTCGTTCCTAATCACTTGCGGACAATAATGAACACTAAACAAGAAAATGAAATTGAGGTAGAAAAATTCAGCGGTATCTCAGTTCTCAAATTATGTTAGAAAAATTGTGTAAACAACTCAAATTTATGCAAGTAATGATTACTTTTTTCCAAATTGAAACACTTTCAAATATTTTGAAGTTTAATAGTAATAAATAGGAAGTTTAATTTTCTCTAGATCAAAATCTATACTTATAATAAAGCTCAATGTGTGTGTGTGTGTGCGTGTGTGTGTGTGTGTGTTGGCGCTCTACAGGCCAGACCGTTGGACCTACAGCTACCAAATTTGGTACATGTATACCTTGGAGGTCCGGAATGTGCACCTCGGAGCCCTTTTTTCGAATTTTTAATTAGAATTTGAATTAATTAAAATTTAAGCGAAATTTCGACGTTTTCCCGCTATAACTTCCGAAAATATTATTGCACAAACATGATTTTTATATCAATTTAAAGATTAAAAAATTAGCTTTCTAATGGTATCAGTTTTTTTAATTTATAATGTAAACTTCTATTTTTAATGAATTTTTAAAGAAATATTTTAACCATGTTTTTATCACGTGACTGGATAAAATAAAAGAATGCCGGAAGTTCAAATAAAAAAAATATCATCGCAAAATAAATCTACAGAAATGCAACTTTCAGCACGTGACTGGATAAAATAAAAGAAATATAAAATGTGATATTTTCTTTGAAAAATAAATGCAAAGCAAAGGTTTCTACAATCATTTGTAATATGTATACCATTAACTCAATAAATCTTCTTCATTTACGGTAAACTTGATTGAATTTTGACAGGATATGCATTGAAATCCCGACTGAATGGCATATTTATGTTATCGTTTGCAATACCTGCATCATTAATTTAATACTTTTTTTCCCTTTCTCGCTTTCTTTAAAAAAACATATTTAATATTTTGGCAACATCATCGAAATTTTTTTTAATATTTTGGAAGCATAACCGATGGTTAAAACTGACGGATTTATAAAATTAAAGAATATTACTAGGAAAAGGTGTACTTTTAGAACTTTCCGTCCATCATCTTAAAGAAAATACTAATTTCAGGTCAATCAATGCCCGGAATTACTTCAAGGCTAATGAATATGTGATTTAATTGAAAATTTTAGAACGCTTTACTCATGGCGAACCAGCTGGTCGCCAAAGGCGGCTAGTTATGAAATAAGGCAAATTTCCTTCATGACATTAACGAGTTACTAAGGACCTAATAAACATATGAAAACACCACTTTTAAGGGAACAGAAAATTTCTGAAATACGGCTTTTTATAGCTTGTGTAAATGCTTAACATTTAAGGATTTTGTCTCTGCCTAATTTTGCGATTTAGTATCAATTTGTTAAAAAAATTGATTTTGAGGGGGAATTTTTTAGCAGCCATTAAACAATAAATTATTTTTATAAATAAAACTGTCCGCCATTAACTATAATTAAACGAAATTCCGAAAAAATTTTACATAACTATTCTTGAATGTTTTCCGAATGAACGATAACAAATGTTTGATGATAGATCAAGAGCTTATATATCCACAATAAAAGAGCGTACCTTTTATATTATATAAATTTAGTTTTAAATCAAAATATTTTATCATCTATGGAAATAGTTTGAAAATTTTACAATAAACAGAAAAACTATCAAATGAAATTTCTACATTTTTAAAGTTGTTCCTATTAAGGAAAAACTACTTTTGTTATTTTTTGAGTGATATTGAATAAAAATTAAAAACAGTAGAATACTTTCGGATAAACATAGGTTCTTAGTGATTGGAATATTACACTGCCCAGGTATTAGATTGTAGTTTATCTGTAGAACCTTTGAATCGAAATAAATTTTTGCTTCAAATGAAATACGTATAAAATTTTACATTACATTGACGCTTCATCTAGGAATCTTTTTTACGTATTATTTATTAGTCACTCATTGCTATTTATGACACACTTATCACCTTATTTGTTTACCTGAGTTATGAAGATAGACTACCTCTTATGTCTTATATTTCAGATTGAATATGCATGCCTTGACAGCATTGTAATTCAAATCCTGCACATTTTTCAGTTTGCTTAATGTATGGAATAAAGACTTTAACAACACAATCTTAATTCAATTTTAGTCTTCACCTTCTTGTTTTTTTCCCATACTTTCAACATGGATGATAAGAAATGAAACTTCATAACGAACACAAAAAAAAAAACAAGTCATAGAGGTACTCTTCATTTCAAAAAATTCGCACACAATATCCCAAATTTCGCTTCTTTACAAACACACACATAAAACTCCTCCCCCTCCCCTCCTATTTCGCTCCATTATATATACACGCAACTTCCTAAATTTGTACTTTAATATTTATTCCCCTCACATGACCCTCAAAACTTTCAGTCCAATATTTATTTCCAACGAAAATCTAAATTTACATTCCAGGATTTATTGCCCACACAAGATCTTCCACCAAATATTTCCAACATTTATTGCTTACGCACAACTTCTTGAAATTTCTCCAATATTTATTTCCCTCACACGATCTCTCCCTTAAATTTCTTTGACAATGATCAAATTTCCAACACACGACTTCTCAATTAAATTTCTCCAGCAATCATTGTCTGAACAATCCCACCCCCGCGCAATGATTTCTCCAAAATACATTGGCCACATTGAATATCTCTTCCAAATTTCCATTCCAAAAACTTATTGTCCTCACGCACACCCAAATTTCATCTTACCTCCTTTCTCACTCAAACGATCTTTTTATGTTTCTCTTGTACATATTTAACCTAATGTGCGCTTTTTACCAATGAATTGAATAAAATTGAAGGACTGATTGATATTATTTAACAATACTAAATTATTTATTTATTTCCTAAATCCATTATGCCTTTAGTTATTTGATCTTGCCATAGATCTGTCTCTGAGCCACATATTCTAAGTATGGAAATGTAATATGTCAGATAAAATGTCTAATACAGCATATTTAAGTATCAAATCCTGTAATTCAAAAAATATTTAACAGAAAAGACAAATATATCAGGTTTACTTTATGATCGGATTTCTGGTATGGATTAAAATAAATCTGAAGAAGGATTCCTAATTCCCAATAGATAGACGTTTAAGGCCTATGTCGAAAAAGTAAGTATTTAAAATTAAGGTAATCACAAAGAGTTAATAGCATTATTTCTGTAGTTCTAATGACGTTTGTGCAAAATTTGCAAAATATCTCCGGCTTTTTATATAGAGGTATGGAACACACAGAGAGATAACCTAATTGATTTATTTTCATTAAAATTAATAGTAATTGCTTAATATATATGGGAAATTTGAAAAATTAACAGCTTATAAGAAATTTACAAAATTAATAATATAGATACGAATACATAAAATAATTGAAACTTTACAATTTGCATCATATTTCGTAAAAAGATTTAGATAGCCTTTTCTTGGCAACTTACAGATAAAAATATGTCAGCTCCATTTTAAACAGGCAAGTAATTTAATTGCAAATTCTCCAACTCTTTCTAAAATTTATGCAAAATCACAAGACTTTAAATAAAACAATTTTTTTTTCAAAATATTTAATTTTGAGTCAGAGATTCACTTGAAAACAGTTTTAAAAACTTCTATATTGAAAACAAAACTTTTTTAAGCCTTTAACTTTACCTTTGTATTCATTTCATAGAATTATATATATATACAACTGTAACTTAATGTATTTTCATAAATGCAAATAATCATTAGTTTAATCCCTTTGAAAATGTTCCTGCCCTATTTTGGAATTCGGCGCACATTTAATGCTTTATGTCAAATTAGCCATTAATTTTAAAGTCAAAACTCATATCTTTCATATCATTCTGCAAAGTACTGACATTATAATTCTTCCAAGTATAATGTGCTATCTAATAACTAGGATAAAAGGAATATTTAGTTAAAGAGTTGAGATGATTCAAAGGATTCATAGTTATAAAATCGTCTGATAAATGTAAACATTTAATTAATAAATGTAAGTATTTAATTTCAAATATCAATGTAAATTTAATAAATGTAAATGAATCTACCATATTATATTATTAGTATGAATAGGCATGTATAATTTACCTCAAACTTAAAATGGGTTAATGACAGTTCATTTTCCTCTAAAGTAATGAAATTGTATTCATCCTATAGGTACTTAAGCAGAATACTTATTATATCAAGGAAAAGCTTTTAATATTTTTCACTGAGTTACCAGACCAAACCAGACAGCGTAATATTAATTAACGATCCCGTTTCATTGGAATAAATGTTTCACGTAATAAGAAATGCCATGGCTTTAATAACAACTACCCACCGAGTGTACAAAAGATACTTGACTGCATATAAGCTAATGACAAAAATTACGGCCATATACTCCCTGTGTGAAGTCATATGGCTTCCAATCGAATTCGGGTATGATCTCAAATCCAGATGGAATTTAATTAACTGTAGTTCTTTTTCCAGTAGTTTCCATATTGAAGATATTCAATGGGCGTAGGAGTTACAAAGGCTATAAGATGATTGGATATTGGATTCGAAATTAAAGAAAATATCTGAGAATAGTTTTAAAGTATTGAATTTCCATATAAATTGCTTCAGCGAATTGAATGATTGATTAAATGATAGAAATAAATCATTCGGTGATCTAGAAAAAAAAAAGAAAAATGGTGGAAAATAGGTTATATTTAGATTTTAAATTATAATATCCTTAAATATTTTCATCAATCTTATTTGCGACAAAATCAAAAATGTATGCAATAAAAAACGAAAGAATCGAATTTTCGGTGACCTTCACCTTCACTTCGCTTCATTCAAACATAATAAAATAATTTGTTTTATCATTGTCATAGCAGAGAGAATTATATTTTTTAATATAAATGCCAACTGCGAATATCTAGGCATTATGCTGATGATCTCTTATCTCGAGATTCAATTGCACTTGCAACTCGAAACATTCTAGAAATATCAAAAAATATTGAGACACCCATTTTGATCAATTATATTCTTTAAAGATACTCTCAATGAAATGAAAACATGAAGAAAAGATAGTGTTTCGATAAACTATTTTTGAGATTGTTAGAAAATAAACGAAAAATATACGAAGCGCGAAGTAGATATGCCAACTATGAAATATATAACCAACCTTCTAACGGTATGAATGAAATAAGAATCGATTCCTGTGATGTTTGTTTTTTGACTCGTTATTTCGGCACACGGTGACCGGTGGGTAAGGTCTTGGCTTCTGAACCTTGGCTTCAAATTCAAGCTCCGATTCCACCGAAGAAAGTATGTAAGTAAGTAGTAAATAAATATGAAAATAAGTAAAGTAATGAAAGTAAGTATGAAAATAAGTAAAGAAATGAAAGTAAATATGAAATTAAGTAAAGTAATGAAAGTATGAAAATAAGTAAAGTAATGAAAGTAAGTATGAAAATAAGTAAAGTAATGAAAGTAAGTATGAAAATAAGTAAAGTAATGAAAGTAAGTATGAAATTAAGTAAAGTAATGAAAGTAAGTATGAAAATAAGTAAAGTAATGAAAGTAAGTATGAAAATAAGTAAAGCAATGAATGTAAGTATGAAAATAAGTAAGCATGGTGCATGTTAAATCCGCCCAAGAAAAACGTCTTTCGACTTGCGGGGTGTTAAAAGTTGGAGAAGGTGAGTGCCAACTTAGGTGCCAACCTCGTCATCTGACAGCGTTGCGAAATCACAGCGCTCCTCACGAAATAGCCTTAGTGTCCCCTTAAAGTGGGGCGTTAATACGACTAAACTTGCCTTTTTGCTTTTTCATTCTATTAACTGTTAGAATTCTAAGAATCTCAGTGAATTCAAGTGCATCAGTGGCTTAATGGAATGAGAATTGCTTTATGATTTGAAAATTCTTGTATTGAAACCCATTCCACTGAAAAAAATCAATTTCATATATGGTTCTAGTATAAATATAGCTTCTATTCCCAAATGCTCTCCTAATGGTGACTAGGTTCAGAGAAGTTCTAGAATCGTCAGTACTTGCTGAAGTTTTCTTTTGAGATTAAGGGTAGCAATCCAAAAAGAATAATTATTTACATTAAGTAATAAACGCATCTTTCTCAGATTTTTTTGTTAACACATGAAAAAAATTGTAAGTCCTTATAAATATTTTTTCCACAGTTATCATAAAATTAAAGAAAATAGCAAGATCTTTTTACTAACTTAAGTTTATAAATTAAATAAATTAAAAAATATGCAATTTAAAACAACAATAAGTATGTAGTTAACTCATTTACTATTGTTTTTTTATTATTATGTGATTAGATGACACGCTTTGTTTCGGGAATATGTTTTTCTTCGAATGCAATTAAAACTCTGTAGAATACATATTCATTTATTATGTCTAATATTTAACTCATGTTTTACCTTACTTAAATGCTTCAGTTTTTGGATTGTATGCTTGAAAAAGTCTGATTCTCTAAGTATGACGCGTGCTTATGGAGTTTAAGAAATTAAGGAATATTGCTTTGCTTCAAAATCTGGCGTTAATGTGAATAAACTAATTGAATTAAACTGTGGGTCACAATTTTTCTTCCCCTGAATATATATGTTTTGAAAACATTTCATGCGTTCAAGATCTTTATTTCAAACAATGAAGCTGTTAATATAATTACGGTGTCAGAAAAACTTTACCTGCATTTAATAGCTTGGGTCATTTAAATAAATAGAAATAAATATTTGTCTGTACGTCTCTTATGTGCTGCCGTACCGTTCAAGCGGTTGCGATGAAACTTGGTCAACTTATTGCTTACACCTGAAGGTTGGTTATAGACATAGTAAAATTATCTAAAATTTTTAAAAAATTGCATCTTAATCGCATCTATTTATCAAGGATTAACTTCTAAATAAGTATCCGAAGAGACACAATAGATTCGAAATAAATATTATATTTATGTTAATATTAACATTTTCTAGCTATTTTACGCAAATGCCATGGAAATCAGTCTGAGGTAACATTTTTATTACAGATTATGGTTGAAAGTTTTTGGCAGGCCAATCGTGGGAGTTTAGATTTTTTAATCAAATTTATTTTTTTTCACAATAATTTCCGAATATATTATACGTGAAATAATTTTTCCTAATCTAATTTTTTTTTAAATTATCGATTCAACTATATAATAGATTTGTGACATTAGTATACTTTCTATGTTCAATCAATCATAAAAGGAAATATTATAATCATACTTTCGAACATTAAACTTCAGAATTCTGTGCGAATATTAAATGAATCACAGGTACAATAAACAGTTTCTTTCATTGCCCTTCTGAAAGAATACACTGTAATTTGTGCTTTTTATATCTTTCATTTTCTTTATTCTTATATGCGAACAACTCAATAAAAGAAGTATAAGTGATGGATTATTAATCATACCGCATGAATACTTCATACTTCATACGCATACTTCAGAATAGAACAAATCATATTCTGCAATGGCGTCAGCTGTTCGATTAATACGGGTCCGAACATTTGTTATTCATTCACTTAAATCAAAACTCGTTGCGTTAAGAAGAATGCATTCATTTAGGATATGCAATTGCAAATGACGGAAATGCTTCAGACATTGGCAAAATGCTCATATTTCCAGCAACTTGCAATGCCAGCCCACAGTATATGCATGAAGGGCACAGGATATAATTATATATGTGAGTTCATACTACTGACTTGATTTTTGTTACATTTATGGGAATTACATTTTTTCATTACAATTGCTTGGCTCCATTATTCTTTGGCGAAACATTAATCCAACCCAGTTCTGTAATGGAACGAGACTCGCTGTAAAGAAACTGATCCCGAATGTCATCGAGGCAACTTTTCATAACATAAAGTGGAATGAAGAAGATGTGCTCATTCCACGCATTACCATTATTCCCACTTGTATGCCTTTTGATTTCAAATGAATTGTAGTTCCCCATTCAACTTGTATTCTCCAAGACCATCACCAAGGCGTAAAGTCAAGCACTTCAAGCATGCGGATTGACTTAGAAAATCCATATTTTAAGCACAGTGAATTGTATATTGCATATTCAAGAGTTGGACAGCCAAGAAAATTATTTGTTTTCGCTGTAGACGTAAAAAGAATATATATATATATATATATATATATATATATATATATATATATTGTCTACCCTAAAATACTTGAATCATAAATTTAAAAAATGGAATAAATATTATTAATACTTCTTCCTTACATATTATTCAATTTCAATCAATGAATACACATTGCCGACACGGAGTAAATAACAAGAATGCTATTTTAAATTTCAAACGATATTTCTAAAATGATATATTCTACGGCAACACTCGCCGGATACCAGCTAGTTTAGTATAAATTTCTCAACTCGCTCATCGTAATATTGGTCGAGTAATAAGAGTCATTGCAGTAAGTCCGTTAACTTTCTCTAGAATTAAAAATACCCACCTATATAAGAATTTGTGTTGATACTTGCTAACAAAATTGAAATCCCTTTTATCTCTTTCAATTAAATATTAAAAGAATTCATTCACTATTCTTCTTGCAAAAATTTCCAAGCAATTTCATTTTTACCTTTAATAAAAGATTCTCATTATAAGAATAAAATACTGGAGAAATTATTTTAATTTTTTAATATCTGGTCTTAAGAGTGATAAAAATGAAATAAAAAGTTGAACAAGTGAGAGGAGTTTGATAAATGCCCATTTCTTACTTCATTCCAATCATTGAAGTGCAATTTTTGTATCTACATCCATTCTTAAACATGATTAATTAACTTTTTTATCAGACAGCATTTTATAAATGTTTAATAAATAATACAACAGATTTCAAAAACTTATTTTTAAAAGATTAAAAGTAAAATATTGTACATATTTACGATAAATTTTATAATATCTAATTTAATAGCAGAAAACATATAAAGATTCAGATCAGTGCGAATACATATATTTTTCAAGTAAATAAAATATTAATATCAAATGTAATAATGCAAAAATATTTATATTAATCCTTCTATTCTATGATAAATATCCATACCATTGTAGAAGAACTTTCTTTCCTTGCTGAAACTAGTGACGATGCTGAGTGAAGCTTTCGATGATGAAAAACCTCGTATTGTATCATTGCAACCGCAATTACAAAACACAAATTAACTACAAAAGTATAAGTGATTTTATAAAAAAAAAGTACAACAGAATTATTTTTGTAATGATATCGGATCGCTTTTTGCTGAAAAATGCGCCAAAGAATATATCCGCATACATATTAAGAGACATTTTAACACTTGACTAGCATATATTAATGGTATTATATTTTTACATAAATCATAATCTTATAACTAAATTTAGGATGGATCAAATAACTTCTAAAATTTATACATTGATGTAACTTTCTAATAAATTTCTTAAAACATATACATATAATTACAACGTTACAAGTGTAAATATATAATGCAGTGTCTTAATACCGAGCAAAACTAGATTTAAAACAATTTCATGCACATTTGTATATGGGAATTTCACGAAAAAGTCCGAAAGTGAAAGAAAATGTAGTTTCATGTTATCTTACATTAACAAAAAAACGTGTTATCCAAATAAATTGTACAGAAATATTTTACCGAATTTTTTAAAGACTATTTCCTAAACATAATTTACTTATGAAAACACTAGAATTTTAAAAAGAATTTATTATGCTAAAATTTTATCTTGCTTGTGTAGAATTATCTTTTTGTTTTTTTATTTTTATTAATAAATGCAGAAACAAAACACCAAGCTGATGCGAATTAATTTAACTTGAATATCCTTCTAGAAAATAAAAAACACTACTTGTAGTTATTATACAGCTGAATATCATAAGCATTCAAATAACAGCTTTAATTTCCTCAAGTTTTATATAATTCTTTTTTTTCATTCCTTAATGCAAACATTTCCTTTCAAAGGCATCTCCAGAGGAAAAAAACATATTCGCCTATTTTCTTGTAAAATTGTTGGCAACTCTGGATAAGAGAAATGAAGAAAAAAGCGAATTTGTAAGTTTAGGTAAACAGAGGCTCATAAAAAAAAGGATAAACAAAGAGGATGATAAAGAGTTTCAGAAATTTTTCCTACAATATCTATTTTGTTATACATAATTATTTCATAATTAAAATACTTTAATAAGAAAGATTTACTTTAATAATAAGGGTGAAATCTGAAGTTTAAGACAGGCACTTATAAACAAAGATTTAAAAAATACAATTTCATATGTGAAAGTTGATTAACAATAAAAACTTCCACATTTCAATGAAATCACAGCATAAAAAACGTCAAAAAGGGAGCACCTAATTAATTTTAGGGTACATAGAGGGTACAATTTAGGGTACATAGGGAAAAGTGGCCAAAACATTACAGCATGCATTATAATGATGGGAATTGGATAACCACCAAAAATATTTTTCCAGTCGACTATTATCAGCTAGAATTGACTCTTCTAAAATTTCTAGTCGTAGGGTAATCTAAAAATAATGCTTTATTGCTGTGCCACATTAACCTTTTAATACTGAAGAGTTATAAAAATTATCCCCTTTATAAAAATAAATTTCATTTTTTGGATTTTATTCTATTTATTAACAAGATTATTTTTTATAAAAAATACTGTGCGAACTGATATATCAGAAAAAGCAGACTTTATTTAATCAGTTTCTCAGAATAGCGATAATAATTAAATATGAAATGATTTTTTTTTTCAAATATTGAATTACAAATATATAATTTTTATTTCAAACATTGAACTGTATATTTTCCATAAGTTTGAGGCTCTCGGCAGTCAAAATGTAGCCACGATTTTAGGGATTTCGAATTGTTTGAATTATTAAATAAATTTACCTTATTATTAATTACTTTATAATTAATTTGTTTTAGTTAAACAAAATAATTATAAAAGAATTTTTCTGCCAAATTGTGTAAACGTCATTCATTTCATGGCAAATAAATAATGCTGTAAAAAATGGTTCTCAAAAAATAAATGAACTTATTGTCTTATGCTTTGCAAATGCTTTTTATATCTTAAGATATGCTAGGAAGTGAACTCCTTAGTGGAGAGCTGAAATTTAATTATTAAACATAATTTTTCGAGTATTCAGATTTTCTCTCTCTCGCTCTTTTTACATTTTTCAAGCAGAGCGATAGAGACGTAAATAGATAGGTAGATATTCCGAGAAATCATTTACAGGTAATCATTGTAGGTAAAAATGCCAAAACAGTCTGAGAGAAGCAGCAAAAAGGTTGTGAACAGATTAGAAAGAAATGTTAATGAGTGGTAATATTAAATCGGACAAGTAATTATTTTATATTAAAAAAACCTTTCAGCAAATGTATTAATAAAGAATATAAGTTGCTTGATTATACAATCATATTCATGCAAGTGAGCATCACTAAATGAATTGTAAAGCATTTAAGTATACAAGCTGTAGACACTGCATTAGCTACTACATTAACTGTAGCATAATGTATTATACACAGGCATGTTTGTTTTTGTAAATTTTAAAACCCTTGCCCCAATTTACTAATTGCGTAATTTAATTGTAATAAAACTAATGAGATTAACTGTTTTAATATATTCTAATCTGTGCTTCCTTAGAATATTAAAGTTTATCCACTTTAATACACGCGTCATCTAATATTTGTTCTGTCTCAAGTATAGTCAATATAAATTATTTTAACTTTTAATACTTTTGTACCATCAGTTGTTATGGTAAACTTTCCTAATAAAGTCTTAAAATTTCCCACAAAGAATAAGTCAAAAGAGCGCTCCTTCCGTTTTCCTTTCTATAAATTACAATCAGCTTATTTCTTAGAACAGAAAGGAAAAATACTAAATTGTTCAGGCCAGTTAATATTTAAAGAAATTATGAGAAAATCCATATACAGATGCAATTTAGACGCTTCAGTCGAACAGCTGATTTACAAAGAAATCATATAAATATTATAATTTCGACTAATTTTAATTTAGCGCTATAAGTGCTTAATTTCTTCCTGTCTTACATATATACATGAGTTTTGTTAAAATAGCAATATTACTTTAGTCTTATATATTCGCCATGAATTTAAAAAAAGGACAATTTTCAATTAAAAGGAATCTGGAAGAAAAGCCATTTCATCCCCAGGCATACAAAGAGACGTTTTTTGAATTCATACTTTCCCTTTCCTCATGAGATATACGAAGTGCCTATCATTCGCAATAAGTTTTTACAATGACTAAAACATCCAGTGTTCTACAAAGTAAATAATTTAAAGCATCTCTGGTATTAAGGCAGACACCATAAAAGATAGATAAAAAATATTTGTTTATTTTTAACTTAAGGATATAAATAAAATTTTTAATAAAGATTAGGGGCTTTTATTATAAATATACCATGCACTCTAAAATCACTTGGAAATAGTAGTTTTTAATTAGTTATTTCAGCAATTTTCTGTTACTCTTTTTTTAATTCATTACTCAAGCTAGTTGCGATAAAATTTTATGTTTCAGAAAGCGAACATTGAAAAAAGTACATAAAAAAAGGCAAAAATTAATTTAGGGCAAATATATTCAATGCAACAAGAAAAAACTATTTATAAGTTGATATCAAAATAACAGAAATTTCTTCCCACGAGTTTTATATATTCATATAAGATTTCAAGAGGATTGAGAGAAAAAAAGGAATTGCTTGAAATATATTGAAATCTCCATTTTTTAGCATTTTTAATACACTAATGTCTATAATTTTTAATGTAATTAATAAAACGCATGAATTACAATATTCTTTATGCGATTAGACATTTTACACTCAATGAAAGTATAATATTTCACTTTTTGTAGCATAATCAGAGGAATATATAATTTTGATTATGGTATTATTTCACTTTTTGTTGCATAATCCGAGAAATATATATAATTTTGATTATGGTGAAATTATTAAAACTGATCTCATTTTTTTTATCTGTAAATCACAAAAATATTGAGAGTATTATAAATAAGAAAAAAATGTTATTGCACAATGGTTATTAAATTAAAACATTAGTATATTTTGCTATTAGATATATAGTTTAAAATAATTTTTATCAATAAAAGAAGAAAGTTACAAATAAGGGTACGGTATTATGTCTTCGCATTTTAATTGCTCTCTACTAGTTCCGAATTCACCAAAATGCATTTCTTATATTTTAAATACTAAAATTTCTTAACGTTTAAATCAAGAATTGAAAAATAATTTTTTTCATCCAAAAAATATTTGGGGAATATCCCTGGTCGCTTCGGAACTCTCCTTTTTGTAAATGGAGTCATTAGATTGCAACGAAACATAAACCTATTTATTTTATATTTTTTATATCATACTAAAGCTAAAATAAAAATAAAAAAAAAATCTATTTTCAAAAATCAATATCACATGGTTGGTTCAATGGGTAATACATATTATGTCTCCAAGACAATGCAATGCAGTCTTTACAACGCCAAGGTAAACTGAATATCAAATTATAGATCTAATCTTGGGGAATATACCACTCATCAAGCAATGCTATCTGAAGTTCCGGTAAATATGTAGAAGGTTGTTCACGGGCTGCAACTTATCTCACCTGCTCTACTGAAATCAGGTCCGGTGAGAATACTGGCCAATCCATACGGATGATATCCTCAGATCGAAGGCATTTCGTTTACGATGTTTGTACTGTGAGGATGGGTGTTGTCATCCATAAACGAGAATATTCTGCTCCCATGACACCCCGAAACGAACTTACATGTTATTGCAGAATGGCGTCCCAATAGATTTGTCCAATCATGGTTCCAATTTGAACATGCGGGTGAGTTCTAGAACCCAGAATAATTCCTCCCCAAACAAGTAATCCTGCAACAACATAATGGTATCGTTTAATGATGTTTTCTTAATAGTAACGAGATCTGGTACTTTCCATGTGAAAATTCATCTAAATCAGACTTCACGATTCACCTAATTTCGACCAAAAACATCGCACAAGTCCATTGTTATGGTGCCCATAATGCATGCTCTCTACCCCCAGGTAACCGCAGGCGACGGTGAGTTGTTGTAAGTGGAACACATCTGATAGGCCTATGAACTTATAAACTAATCTGTCTTGAGCGTTTGTCCACGGTGTGGCTTGAAACTATCGTACCATTGGTAGAGGAGAGCTGATGAGACAGGTCTAATATTGTGTTCAGTTTTGTTTTTATTGGCAGTAACTGCCAAATACTGTTCCTCATTCGGCGTTGTAACTCGGGGATGACCTGTGCTGTAACATCTACTCACATTATCATCATCTTGGAATCGTTACCAATGCTTGGAGATGACGATTCCAAACTCCTAGGATACTTTTAGAAGGGTATACCCACATTCCAGATGTCCGATAATACTACCGCATAGAAAACAATCCAAATGTGTGCTTTGTATCATAAAAATGCGATTATTGTACTAAAAGGCATATAAAGTGTTTGCGAACAATTTGACTTCTTTTTTTGTATTCCTTATACATAACTCTCTTACACTCTCGTCATTGTGACGTACTACTGATGACTTCCTACAATTTGCATATGAATTTTTGCGTGTGTAGTTATTTTTCGATATCTATATTTTAGAGTTACATACATACATATATATATATATATATATATATATATATATATATATATATATATATATATAGGAGAAGGGACTGAATGTCACAGGCGAGTTAATGAGGAGAATGGGGATGCTGTACTGCTAGCAAACTTGAAAGACTGTCTGTCCAGATTTTTATTGTCTCGTTTTCTTCACTAGCTCGAATGATGGCCCTTTTCAGTCCAAGCAATTCGGCTTGAAAAACAGAGTGGAATTCCTCCAGTTTTCATTTCCATTCAAGAACTTCTATGCCATTTTCGAATGCACAATATGAACACCCTGCTTCCAGCTCTGTTTTGGACCCATCTGAGTAGAAAGTTAAACTGTTATCCTCTTCAAAGGGCTCTTTTGTTGAAATTTGTACCTCTATCTCAAACAAAGAAGGGTGGGTGGTAATATTCCTGACTTTTTCTACAAATGCTTTTGGGTAATATGTTTCACCTTCAAATTCTATTTCTTTCTTTAAGGATGTGATATTGATGAAGAGGGCTTCTTGTTGAGTTTTCAAGTGAAGTGGCATAATGCCGGTAATGACCTGCAATGGAAATTTGGTGTATGCTCTTTACACTATATTTGTAGATTTCTATCAAGTTTTGGGCAAAGAACGTTCAAAGGAAGTCTGCAATGACCAGATATATTTTATACCAAAAATATCTTTTATTCTTACTGATAGCAATATACCATTCAAATTTAAATGACTGAAGTTTCCATTCATTTGGCATACAATATAAACAAAAAACAAAAAGGAGAAAATAAAAAAACAAAAGGGAGAATGCTTTAAAATATGCTTGATATGGGACAATTTTGTTTTAGCTGTGAACAATTAGCTATATATAGGTTTCTCAAGAATAAAATGTTTCCTTTCTCATTTCACTTTCAATCCGTGGCCCATTGTAGTTTGAAGCTGAAAAATAGTCAATTACCATACCATGATGTTTTAAAAAACTTACTTCTGAATTAAATATTTCACTATTTTATAAAAATATTAATTTCAGAATTGACCATTTAGTTTTAAGTAATCTACTAAAAACTAACAACTTAATCCACATAAGTGAAAAACTAATGAGTAATTTTCCATGAGTATTCGATATTTGAGGTCTGTATACTTTGTATACGAGATAATAAAAATTATATCTCTTTTCAGAAATTCGGTACCAATATTTTAGGCTCCAAATTCTAAATTATTTAAATCTGTTTACGTCTTATTAGATGTTGTGTCTTAATGCTAGAGTGAACATATATTAGCTTTAGAAATCCTGAATATCATGCACCATCTGAAGCTCTAATCAAATTAGTATTATGTTTAAAGGCAATTGAAATTTCCTTATTACCTTCTCTAATGTTTTTAATGTCATGGTAGGGTATTTCTTTCTTTATGTTAAAATATATGGTAAAATGTGTGCTCAGAAATCACACAGTAACCAACTCAAAAATCATGAATGACAAATCCCTCAAATATATTAGTTAAAAATGGATATTAAATTAGGAGTAAATTTAGTTTTATCTTACAAACATGAAGATCTGATAATTTAAAATGCAAATCTATTATCCTTTTTTGCATAAAAAAAACATAATTGCCAATTTAAATAGTTTTTATCTGGTTCTATTTATTTCAAGTTCATTTTCTTACGAAACATTTAAAAGAATAAAATTAGACACGTTACATAATTAAAACTATTTTTATTTCAAAATAAGTGGTTGAACCTCAGAAAAAATAAAGCCTCTCTAAATAATGATAGTTGCGTTTTTCCTATCATTTGTAATTTGAAAATCTCTGGTAATAAAATTTCTTAATTTACTGTTCATATTTTCGTATAATGGCAATTTTTAATTTAAAGTAATGTGCAGTTTTGTACATAGAATTTTTTATTATATGGATCTAATTATATAATAAAGAACAGAATTCAAAAGTGGCCATTATTTAATGCAGCTGTTTCAGAAAACACTAGAGAAAACTAAATTTAATGTCCCATTAATGAAACTTTATCATTGTATTAGAAATAAGCCGTTGAGTAACGAATACTAATTAAAACAAATTTGCATAGTTCAGTTTATGCTTATTCCTCTTACACATAATTTCCTGCAAAGAATCGGAAATCTATAAAATGACAGCTAGCTGCTGTTCACTTAGTTGCTTTGAATTTAATGAATAGTTTCAATTTAATAACTTTATCAACTTTATAATTCTATCTAAATCGATCCTTTAAAGTAAGGACTGTTTTATGCTATTTCACAAGCAAATACATTAAAAAATATATTTACTCTTCATATCTGATGAGAAGGAAAATCGAATATTCAATACTATTTTTTATATAAATTCAAAATAATACGTTGTCTTAATTTTATAGAAATCAAGTGCGCACTAAAAGGAAACAAGAGAGTCTATAATAAAACAATCTATTCAATACTAAAAGAATTTCTGGCTTATTAAAAACGTTTTTTTGTGTTTGACTCTAGCTCATTCTGACAGTTTTGCATTGGAATCAGTTTTCATAACTTTGCAGTCATCTTAAAGACTTGCTATTTAACTTTAGATTACACAGCAGTATGTTATTACGTTATCCTTCTTGCTGGATTCATTACAGATCAGAAATTAATTCTGTTATAGTTAAATGCGAAACAGAAGAAGCATTTTTTGTAATACATATTTGAGACTGATTTAATTGAATTTAAATTTTTAAATTTTAATAAGTAAAGTTTTTTGATAATCTTTCCATCATAATTTGTTTCTTTCCAATCAATCAATCTTTCTTTTTGAAAATAATTGATTTACAACTTGCTTACTATTTTTAAAGTTGATTTTAACCATTGAACCACCTCCGATTGAGAATGGCCATTTTCAAGGTTTTCAACAGTTCTTCATCTCAAAGAATCATCTAAATGATTATGAGAATTTTTTTCACCGAAAACAGACCAAATATTTTTTTATACGATGTTCACAAAATTTAAAATAAAAATCCTTAAAGGAAGTTTAAATAATTCACCCAGTAATCAGACAAAATCTAATGGTAAACAACTTCTTTTTCTAAGCCGAAGGTTAAAATAGTATTGAGTCGTTCTTTAAAATACATAAAATGCAAATTCTATAAATTTTTCTGGCAACAGTTTTAAATGATTTCAAAAAACGTTTGTAAAAAGGTTTTAAAATTTGGATATAAGTGTATAAACACGAAAAGAAACCCTAATTACATACTCATGTCAAGAATCTATAACATGTTTGTATTCCTTGCAACATTCATACTATGTTTGGGTAAAGATTTATAGGGATTCTAGACGTATACTAGTAATTAAGTAATACATACATTAACAAATATCCAAAGAAGAACCCTACTACAGACAAAGGAAAATATCTCCCGAAACTTCTGCAGAATCAGATCGAAATGAAATTTCATGCAGAAATAAAATGAAGGGAACTGGAAAGCTTTTTTCCAAGTATTTTTCTTTAGAGCGCATACACTAAAATAATATTTAGAGCACACTTTTAAAAATATAAGGCAGAGAACAATAAAGGACCATTGGTGACATTTGTAGAGACCATAACAATTAATATGGAATAAATCTAGTGATTGCTAGTAATAGGAGTAATGACTGCGGATTGATGACTTGTTCACTGTTTACACTTGTGACTTTAATTTAGTTGATAATTTTGCTATTATTATAATTAAATAAATTATTTGAATATAAAAATTAGTTAGCAGTTACACTAAATAAAAATTCAAAACTTGTTCACAGAGTATAAAATAAATCTAATTCAATAAAATCGTTAAGAGTACTAAGAACTTTTTTCAAAACTTATTATTATTCACCCTATTTCATTATGCTTATTCTCATAAGTAGACTTTGTGAAACATTATCTTTGATTTAAATTAATTCAAGAAGACAAAAGAATTGTTTACCTTAACATATGAAAAATGGTTGGAATTCCATTTTTTGTTCAGACATTTTCCTCTCCCTCAATAACATTTGAAAGAACATTTTATTGTTCGATATTTGAAGGATAATTGCATTATAATGATCTCTTTCATTGGATGCTCTTGAAAGAATAAATACCTGCTAAAATAAATCTCAGAAGGTAAATTAGTTTTTCGGTTCATTGAGTTAGCAAAATTTTATTAATGTCTTCCAAGTGCTTTTAAGTTTCCCGGAAAAAGCAATTTAGAATTTATGCTTTTCTGAGGAATATTTTTTCATCGTTCAGTGCTATCAAATTAGAGTTGATTAAGATTCAAATGTAAGAAGGTATGATAGAACCTGTTATTTTTCTAAAAATTTCCTTTTTATCTAAAATTGATTTTCTTACAAAAGCCAAACATTCAATTATTTGTCTTTTAAAATTTCGTATTTCCACACAGCAATTCGATTATGAATTGTACATTTTTACTTTTAACCCCCTTTTACTGCCCTCCATCTTTTTCCGTATGTTTGCAATTTTGGGATCAAATAAAGTTACTGACAACAAATAAAACTCTCTGAACCGCCTTAACAAAAGAAATAATTCAGAGCAAAAATGTGTTTCATATATTTTTTCATATGTGACCAGGTTTTTATTTTCAATGCATTCTGTTTATCAATTAATGACTGTAAATAAATTTTAATAGAAAAATATTATATAAATTAATCCAATCAGGATCCAATATGGAGCCGTTAAAAACACTACATGATTAAGCCCTTGCACTCGGTTGGTGCCTCCACTCCGTATGCAAGACGATGTGTCATTTTGATATTTTAATACTTATTTTTCTGTGTAAACTGCTTTTTCTGTTTAATGTTTATTTATTTTGATTATTAAAAATAATAAAGAATATTAAAAATAAGTATATTCAATTTTTTAGGGATATTGAACATAAAACAATTAGTTATTTATTCTTTGGTGTAAACAGTATGTATTTATTCTTTGGTGTAATAAACAAATTCATGTATTAAGAGAATAACTATGTGTCAAGTTACTTTTTCAAGTATAAAGGGTAAATTTCGTTTTAACTTGGTTTGAATATTTTTTTCTGATTAGTTGTCCATTCCACTCTAGTTAATCCAAGAGACTAATCCAAGTGTAAACTTACTTCGACATGTAGCCCCTTAGAAATTGTGAAGAAATTAATCTAAAAAATTAATTTAGAATCTTAGATCTTGAGAGAAATTAATTTAATTGGTTAAAAGCTAGCCCAGGTTTTACTTATGTAAAAATGGTACAATAGTTTGGTCATCTAAATCCGTTAGTTTTTGAAATATACAAAGTTTGTGTTAATTCTTTTGTATGCTGCTTATATAACACTAAATATTATATAAGCTACGATTCACTAATATGATTCTAAAAATAAATGTTGTTTTTTATAAGCCAGAGAATTCAATAAAATCTGCAATTTAAGTAAAAGTTTTTATTTAGCTTAATTAAAACTGAAAGAAGTACAGAACATAACAAACAATTAGGAAAATTAGGAAAAGATCAGGAAAGACAATCTTGGATTTCATTCCTAAAATCAAGAGCCGTTCCAAAAGAATGAGCAACCGATACTGGTTAAAGATGATAACTATTGCTTTTGATCACCATAGTAGCGTCTGGTTTCGTTAAAATTTTTGCACAATCAAATGTGAACAAGTAGGACTATTTTTAATGGACATACTTGATATATCATTTTATACTATTATTTATTTCTAAAAATAACTTACTTGTTTGATAATTCATTTTCTTTTTATTTTATATAGGACTTTTTGTATAAACTGCCTTAACTTTGCTGAAATAACTATATTATTTGTACTTGTATATAATATTAGTCATTTTCCTTTTTTTAATATTATAGAAGAAATAACACTATATAATGAAATATTGATGATCCTAGAATTTCAAACTTAAATAACGTTGTATAAAAAACAGACAAAGAAAAAGAAAATTTCTAAGCAAATCAGAATGTGGTTTGTAAAAAATAGTTACTGATTTTGTTATTTTATTTAAATTTCAAGAATAAAATCAGTTTTACCGGCATGGTTATCTGTTTTCGTATACTATTTTTAAATAAAGGATGATTTAGAAAATAAAGAAGGTTTAGAAATTTCTTTTTATTATAATTACGGACTAAGAATCATTTCTAGAAGTAAAAACTGTTTCCTCACATAATATTTTTTTCTTTTATTTTGTCCGAAAGCCGTTTGAAAGGCAGAAAAATGCGTTTAACCGACGTTGACGTCTTGACAAGTGAATGAAGTAAATATAAATGTGATTTATCAAAAAACTTGTTCTAAATAAATAAAGGAGAGTGCATTTGAATGAAATTTATGAAAAGAGTATTCTAGATGAATAAAAAAGAACGCAGTTGAACATTACAAAGTGAATACAAATAGGATACATAAAGCCCAAGAGATTTCAAATGAAATCGTTGAAGGAATTTAACAACTGAAAAAAATATATTTTATAAAGCTAAAATGCTTTTGACAGAAGTAACTTTTTTCAACCTTCCACAGTTGATTTCACTTTATGATAAAACAGACACGCTGTAGTGATTATAGGGTATTTTGTTGAAAATAGGAAGAAGAATGGTAATTTTGAAAAAGTCTTAAAAGAAAAGATTACCTGGAATATATTTTGGAACGAAAAATAATTTTTATGTGATGTTTAAGAAGCAAGTGAATTTCATGGATGGTACAAAAACATTGAAATTGCTTTTAAGGCATCTAATTTTATAGAAAAGGTTTAAATAGCTCATCGGAAGCGAATTAAATACAATTATCCATTCGATGATATGAAATTTATTTTATGGAAAGAAATATTTGAAATAATGTACCACATTTTTTGAATAAATCACATTCCTCTCATTCGATTTTATTTAATTAGAATTTTTTTCCATGTTTGCAAGGATGAACAAATTCTTCTCACTTACTTCCCTATATACCAGAATTTTGAATATTATTATTTAACTAAAGTTTAGATTTTACAGATTTTTTAGTTAATTTACAGTTTTTTAGTTTTACAGTGTCAGTTTATCTATATTTATATCTCTGTCTATCTGTATATTTATATATGGATAGCGAAATAAAAAGCAGTTTACTCTTTTTAAGTTTTAATACATGTGAATTTCGAAATTGCATTATATTACAAATTCCTATTTTTGATATATTACTTTATCAGAAAGTATTCTTTTTCGTTTTATCTCTAGTTTAAGAATATAATTTCTCAATTATTAGTAAAAATAAGAGATTATAAGAATCCTCAAAATTAATTTATATCGTTAAGAATAACAATAAATTTAAGATTCTACTTTCATAAAAAATTATAATATCTATTTATCCCAATAATTTGTTAAATTAAGGAAAAAGTGTGGAGTTTTATTAAAATGTTTAATTATAAGAACGTACAATAAAATGTTATTTATACAAATGCATTCGCAATAAAAGTGCTTCATAACTTGAAGCATACATATTTTTATTTAACAAGATAATTTTTTCCTTATATATCTTAATGAAAGCTAAAATCTTCAATATTATCCCAGATTCTTTATTAAAAACTGAGCATCGAATCCTAGAAAATTACAACTTTTCTTTTATATCTCATCTTATTCATTTTTTTGTAAAAGGCGTTAATTTCACAGTAACATTATTTAATTGTTCTATCTGAACTGATTTTGCTTAAATTTTAGTATAAATTTACAATTTGTTGTTAAAATCAAGTATAAATTTCATCTACTAAGCTCAAAAGCGTTTTTAAGCTATCATTAGCACGGACAAACGTACTTTTTTTGTAAAAGTATCTCTAGAACCTCAAAGAGGTCTGAAATTTGGATCTTCGAATTTTTTGATAATTATACTTTTTTTATTATTTCATGTATAAGAAGATAAAAAGTATAGGTGACAGAAGTCATTATACACATAAAAAGGGCTGAAAAGCCTCAAAATTCGCACTCTGTGTTGAGCTTATCGACTCATCGGGATGCGAAAAGCCACGTTTATTTCCCCAAGTTTTTCGTTAGTTAAAAGAAAACTTTGCGGGATTTAGATTTCTGGTGCTTTTTAATAATTTATGGTTTGACTTTCATTCCTTTTCACTCAAGATTCAACGTAACTATTTTGTTTCATATTTTTACCTTTAATTTTACCACTTTAAATTTCAAAAAACTCTAAAAGGAAACAAACTAGATTGAATACATATTTCTTTTGTTAGATGCAACTAATTGAAAAAAATCAATCAAACAATTTTGTTAAAATAATTCCAATTAAAATAAGCTACTTAAAGGTAAAATTGGCCTCTTTAAAAAATATTTTAACTGTATTCGGCTGAGAAATATTTGTTGTTACATAACCTATTCTGATCTGATAATAGTTATGTTCAACTTAAAGAGTTTTTTCAACTGAATTATTTTAAACAAGCATCTTTAAAAAAACTAATTTTAAATGACATTTTATTTAAAAATATCTTTTCATTCTATTCTAGTCTCTTCCGGTTTCAAAATTATCTTTCCTCAGTTCTATTACTTCATAAAAAAAAATGCTTACAATTTTAAGATGCGTTCATAAATGAATTTAAAATGAAAAGTAATTTTTTTTAAAAAAATACTGATACTATAGAAATCATAAAATTTGAGATGCACAGAAAAACTTTATAAAAATTAAAATATAGTTATATTTATAATATTTTTAATAAAATAAATTAAATTTTTTCTAAAAATATATTTTGATATGATGGGAAGCGAACAGGGAAACTTTATATAAATTGAAATATCTGTATAAAATTTTTAACAAAAGAAATTTTTTTTAATTTTAAACTATGAATCTTTATATTCCTTGTATTTTAATGCAAGGAATTAATTATGTTGATATTCATACTGGCTTTATAAATTTTTTCCTCCCATTTCTCATCAACTGCTCAAGGTTTAACAATTTTGGTTGTAGATTCTATAATTATGATGAAATTATTATTTTATTGCTCTAATACACAAATAATTGGGATTTTTAGACTTTCCACATTTATTATTCTTTAGTTTTAACCCTTTATTTTTATGTTATTAAAATAAAGGTTTACATTGCATTTAAGTCTTATCCTGACGTATTACAATGGTATTAAAAACGAATACGTCAAGTAAAAAGGTTTTCTTCAATATTATACCCATATTGTAGACCATCAGATAAAATTTAGATTTCAAAAAAATCCTCTTCCTTTAAAATTTCAGATTTCTAAAAATAAATATACTGATTTGTATATAATTTATATGCATTTAATATATTTAGTAATATTTTACTCAATAATAATATTCCAATACAAAGTACATATTTTTTTAAATTTTTACTTGTTTATAATATTTTTTAATTTCCTTTTTATTTATTTTATTTTGGTTTATTTATTTTTGTAAAACATGAATGTCGAAACAAATTTTGAAATCCTGAGACTTTAACAGAAGAAAATTGGATCCATTTAAAAATCCAGTTTTTTTTTTTTTCACTTTTAAGACAGTCCAGAATTTTTAAGTCATATTTTCTTTTGCAATTTTTTTGTAATATTTCTGTATTTAAAATAAAATTGTAAAACTTTAATGCATTTCGGAATGAAAGTTTGATAACAGAATTCTAAACTTAACAAACATGCGCAGTCATGGCATTAAAAAAATAATTTAATTAAAGAAATAAAAAAGAAATTAAATGAATAATTACATTCTATCAGAAAACAAAAAATATATTTTTGCGATATATTTTATAAAAATGAATAAAAAATAAACAATGGTTTGAAAAAAAATTGATGTATATTTAAAACGCAAAGAATTAACGCAACTTCATTGCATTCGAGCTGAAAATTAATAAGTAGTGTAAGACTTATATGACGCAAGCGATCAAATACTTTTTTTCTTTAGATTGAAATCAGGAGAGGAGACGCGTTACTCACATAGCAAATAAAAGTTTGCATTATCCAAATTTAAATCTCCATTATCTTTTTCTGAGTTGTGATATTAATTTTACAGTGAAATAAAGATGAATGTCTGAGATGACAAATTAATAATATGAAAAAAAAAAAACTGAAAAAGGAAGGGATAAAAATTGATCCCTAGACTTATCTTTTTACATTTACTATTGTGTTCCCTCAATATTCGAACAAATACAGAGAGAAAATTTCGAGTGAAATATATGAGTTTTTTTTTCAAAGATTAAAACTTGAGATAAGGGCCGCTTCTTTACCTTTATACGAAACAATGAAAAATATATAAAAGGAAAGCAAGTTGTAAGGATCTCCTATTCACGCCAGAATTCTTCCGGCAATGAATAATGCAATCCGCGAGCCATGGATTAGAAAAGCAATAGCTTGATGGATGCAGCAAAGAATCTCCGAGTAATGGATTATTTCGTTTGGCTTGCTGCGCCTTCTAAAAAGTCAAAAATTCATTATTCAATTGACCGATTTCTAGAAAAGCAGAGAGCAACGAAAGGTTATATGAATTATTTTTGATATCTTTACTGAAAACAAGTAATGTTCAAAGAATTCATAAGTGCTGTATTAGCAGTTTTATTGAAAAGAAATGAATCGAATATAATCTTACATATAATTTCATCATACGTTTTGTGAATTTTAATTTTAAATAATCACCTGTTTGTATTTGGCATTTGATTTAACACACTCTCATCCGATATAAAGCCATTTTTAAATAACTATAGTTATGTTTTGTTTAAAGACTAACAAGTCAAAAACCATAGTAAATTATTGACTAAATTACGTGTGTTTTGCCAGCGATTTCAACCGAAATGAGAACCTCTTTTGTTATCAATAGCGTCAACTAGGGCCAAGAGTACGACTTCGCTACTTCCTGCTTCACATTCATTTGCACAACCCCTTTTTATAGGAGGTAGAGAGAGGCCCATTCCTACACCTCACAAATAGAACCCAGAAGAACAACCATGTCCAAACTGGGACTCGAACCCGGGAAGTCTAGATCAAGGGTTAGACACGTTCACCCTATGCCAGGACACCGGTATGTTTCAGAACTAAACACAAAATATATCATGTCAGTATTTATTCAAGGAATATCTCCCCTTTATTTACTTTTTAAAGTGTAAAAATCACTATTATAATAAATCATAATAACTTTTTATCTTCCTTCCAAACAATTTTTATTTTTAACATTTTCCAATAAATATAACTTATTTTATTAGTACTACTTGATTTTTCTTTCAAATATTTGTGAGCAATTTTTAATGTTTCTTCTTTCAATTTCTTTAATCAAATATAAGCAGGATAAAATAAATTTGATTCTATCATTTCTGTTGTGATTAATTAAACTGATGCAATATAAAGTGGGGCGATATAGATATAAATATATTCATGATGAACTGAGGAAATGTTTATTGAAATTGAGCTCAAATAAATTGCAATATAAACATGAATTTTCCATCTTTAATCCGGAATTCAGTTTAATTATATATTGTTAGGTTACATCACTGTATTAAATTTATTAAATTGGTGATGGATTAACACAAACATTTGCTCATTTCCTCTTGTACTATCACTCCCATCGATTGAATTATTTAGTATTAATAATGGAATTAGAATAAGCGTTGAAATTTCGGGTTTGAAGCAGATATATTTCGCAATCCTACTTAATTAACTCTGTAAATGGTCTAGTAGTTTCTAAAAAATCTATTTCATATCTTTATAATTAAATTTTCAAAAAATAGTTCGTATATTGATTAATATTATAAAAAAAGAAAAGAATGAAAAAAAGCAATTACAATGATATCAAATTAGATTATTTCTATGATATATTTTCCATTTTTCCCTTAAAAAGTGAGAATTTTATTTGACAATAGCAGTCAGTAGTTTTGTTTGTTACATTAATGTAACGTTTTGAATCCGCGGAAGATCTATTTGAGATAAATATAATATTTTGAGTTACTGTTACGATGAACAGGAAGTTACATGTGACATCACATTCTCCATTCACAACTTTCGTGACTATAATTTGAAAACTTTCGATCCATAATGACAGATTCAACCCCCACCATTACGAGCATGCCACGCCACATTCTCGTTCTTAGATCTTAAATATGCAACCGGCATTAAGTTCATTTCCGCGAATAATTTTCGATGACTTTAAAGCACTGCTTTCAGTACTGGCATAATATTACTAAACCTATGACAGCGCATCCATTAGCGATACATTGTTTCAGCAACCTTTGGAAAGGTATTTTCTGAATTTGCACTTTCGTCTTTTATCTGATTTGCTGATTTTCACAGATAATTCTATATTTTTTGCTTGATTTATTAATTTGAGAATTCTATGATTTACAAAAGTTGGAAAATGTCAATAAAAACAGAAAAATGAAATAAAAACGAATTAATAAGGATGATAAAAGTAGATCAAGGCTAGCCTCCAGACAGCTTATGAAAAATCATTGCTCACGAAGCTAATAGATTGATTTCAGAACCCAAAATTCTGCCTCCTTTGACTTCATAGGTATCTGAGCTGCGACGCATCCAGACCTGGTTAAGTTTGTAACCTTTGTTATTGGGAGGTTGAATAAGTTCTTGCTGTTTTTTGTGTGAAAATTAAAGCTTTATTTTTCAAAAAATCTTTAAAAGACATTTTACAGAAAATATTATCCATCGGTAGCCATTACTTTTCATCATCTTTTTAGCAGCATTTGAATGCGGAAAAACGGCAATTCTTTTGATACTATCCTAGAGTCGACCCAATTTCGGAAACGTTGCTCTGCCAGGCCGTGTGTCATTGACCGGAATAAGGTGTCTTTTAAATACAGTAGGTGAAGTAGAATTTCCCACTTACGCGTTTATATTTAGATTTTTATAGTTTTTGATAAATGTGGCAGAGCGTTGCCATGCTACAAAATGACCCTGTTGTGTCGCTCATATAGAGGACGTTTTTCCTTCAATGAACGGCTTAATCACACTAATTGTAGTCTGTAGAAATCCCCCATGATGGTTTCATTTCGTTTGAGCAGCTCATAATAAACTATACCCAGCTAATGCCACCAAATACAGAATAGAGGCTTGGAACTATGGAAATTCGGAATTGCTGAAAATGTTGATTCATGGCTGTTGTTATCATAGTGCATCCAGTTTTTACCGTCGGTTAAGATACGAGGCAAAATTCCTTTCCTTTTTTGCCATTGAAGCAGTTGTTCACAATTGAAAAGACGCCGTTCGACGTCTCCCTGCTTCAATTCGTATAGCCTTGCCTTTCAATTCTTCCTTTTAAAACTGTTGTGTTCTAATGATTCTGCAAGTTCAGCTAGTGTTTGACATGAGACTTCATGTAGTAATGCTTCCAATTCTCTGTCTTCGAACTTCTTCTGTGAGCCAGAACGTTCTTTATCTTTATCTTCGAGA
Organism: Argiope trifasciata; assembly: GCA_026543055.1. Lineage (NCBI taxonomy): Eukaryota > Metazoa > Arthropoda > Arachnida > Araneae > Araneidae > Argiope > Argiope trifasciata. The sequence continues at coordinate 253,958 of JAPMOQ010065844.1, forward strand.
TCAAAATCATTATTTTTAAAGTGTCTAAACCAATCTCTACATATTTTTTCAAATAGAGCATGGTCATGGTACGTCTTAACAAGAATCTGTGAACTTCAGCTGAAGATCTTTTAAAAATAATATAGTGCAGTAAAATTCCTTGCAAATATTCTTTTTTTTGGCACGTAATTTAACATATTCAACGGGATGAAATATAATATTGTTTCCACTTCTGTGAAATAAAATACACTGATTTTCAAGCTTGCTTATTGTGCTTGTAAATATACACGTCACTATCATAAACTAACGCAATCACGTCACTATCATAAACTAACGCAATCACGTCACTATCATAAACTATCGTTTCGGTAACATCATCCGTTAGAAAACTGCGATAACTTGTTCAACTACCCAATATTTAAGCGTTTTTCTCTGTTACTTTTACTTTCCTTCATTGGTTGTTTATTGAATTTTCATTTTTTTTTAAACCAGAGCTCATTTTTCAAAAAAAAATGAGTAAAAAATTTTCAAAAAAGTTTTTTCAGATAAAAAGAATTTAATAAGAAAAATAATTTGTTATTAATTATAATATACATAAAATGATGAATATTTCAGATTTTGAAAAATATTATTTTCGTAACTTGAATAACAAATTAAGTATAAGAAATTCATATCACTTCAAACTGACTTAAAGAAATACACTCTTTTCATGAATTATGCTCATAGGTCTTCAGGTCGGGGAAATTCCAGTACTTAGAAATCTGTACAGCTATATTTGTTCTAAACATGGTTGGTCATGTGGCAGCATTGAAAAAAAAATGCATTCTTTTTTTTCTCATGTATAATTTTGAGAGTAGATGATACAAGGATTGCTAAACGTGTGATTGATACACCTTACTGAAAAAAAAACCCACGAAAATTTGAAAAAAAAGCTATTTATATAATTAAAGCTATGTATTAATAGGCATAATGATGCATGGTAACAAATATTTATACTTATTTGCGAATTTATTGATTTAAACAATTAAAATATAGAATAGCAGTTTAAGAATGTAATTTCTTTACAAATAATTTTGAAGCACCACTAATTTATAAAATAAGAAGCCCTGAATGCAGTGGCAGTCCCTTATTTCAGAACTCTTGAGTTGGTATTCTGTGAAAGTTCATAAGGAACACATTATTAAAATTACAAATCTTTCTAAAATATATTCCAAATCGTCCAGAAACCGAATAAAGCACTCTACTAAGAGAAAAAATAATCCAGCTTATTTTAGAAGTCTTCCAATGTGATCTTATTCATCAGCGATAGAAATCAAGATATTTGATAAGACACTTTAATAAGAGATGATATAATATTTTTATTTTAAAAATTCACGATAATTGATTTTAGTTTGCATTTCTGTTGAAATGAAAGTTGTGTGTAACTATTTTATTCAAAATAAAATTAAGAACAATAACTTTGACAAAACTAAATGAGAAATTCCAACATTAGCAAACAAATCACAGTTCGGAATGAAAAGTAAGTGTAAGAAAGTAAGTAAGAGTTAGTGTAAGAAAAATATCAATATTTAAACTGAAATAAAGCAGACCTAATTAATTTTGAAATATTAACGATAGATCAAAATGTTAAGGTGCTCTTTGATATGAAAGGATTTGCAGATTTCCTTCCTAAAAATGTTATTGCGTAAATTCTTAGAAAAGTAATTATTTTTTTCAACGTTTTCTAGGAAAAAGAGAAGCCAAATTTCTTATACATAAAAAAGGTGATTTTTTTCTGGACAAAGACATTATATTATTTGAATTTCGTATGATCGTTTAGTTATACTGTTCTTTTCTTTCATTAAATGCTATGGATTATCTAATGATAAGATAATTTTCAGAAACCGATTCGGATTTTCACTCGTTCGATTTTAAATTACTTAATACTTCAATAAAAACTTTTCGAAATTTCTGTTCCGACCACTTCCAGATTTAAATGCAGATTGGATATTTTATTTATTTTAGAAATAGATTATCTTTATTATGTATTATTATTCACTTCGTTATGTATTATTATTCACTTCGTTATGTATTATTATCTTGATGTTATATATTGAAATAGGGATCTGATAATTAATTATCAGATCCCTATTATCAGATCAAAATTAGGGATCTGATAATATTATTATTAGCTATATTAAGAGAATGAAATCTAAGATCGCACATTTCATGTTATCATGTGAGAACTTTATTACTTTAAGACATTATTTGTCTTAATTAATTTAAATCATTCACCAGTTTAAACCGGTTTGAAATAATCACGGGACTTCTTTATCGCTCTCTCTCTCTCTCTCTCTCTCTCTCTCTTTTATCGTATTGAGTCAGATTTATTAATAAGAATGATATACCATTGTCTATTCTCATTAAATTAAGTTTGTTAGCTTTGTGTTTGTTTACTGAATAAAAGGCATAATACATTTGTGCGCGATATCATTTAAATATTAATATTTGTTGATATTATTGATGGTTATTTAAGTTTTTATAATATTTTCATAATATAGTTTTTAATTTTTTAATATTTCTAATATAAAACTATAAATGAGATTTCTGTATTAATATATTAATTATTTCTGTATAATGTAAAGGTAGGGGAAACGTAGGTGTCACTTTCAAAATACATATTAACCTCTTACTCAGATACCACTGTAAGGAGTGGCTGTGTGTCGAAGGGCCCCGATGCACTTCTACGTCTTGCGGTGGAGAGAAAATTGTAATGATATTCTAACATCTAATTTAAATCCAAATTAATTTCTAAAACTGTATCTTAATTTAGCCCATAGTAACTTCATTCTAAAATATTCTCTTATTTCCTGATCCGATTCCATTTCTCTACTTAATTAAGGCAAGAAATGCTTTGTAAAGTTATTTAGTCAGATTCTCACGGTGAGAGTGAACGATAAAAATTGCTGACTTAACAAATATTTTTTAAAGAAAGGTCCCTGTGTTTCCCTTATCATGGAATAGACGAGAGTCCGGAATCCCCATGAGTATCTTAATAATATATCGGCAGTATAAACAATATTTTCCCTATCAAGATATGTTTTATAAAACGAGGAAAAATGAATTTCTCACTTTATCCGTCACTTTTGCTTGTAAATAGGCATGCTTGTCTCCGGAGATGGGTTAAAGTGAAATTAAAAATAAGTAGTCTTCTTCAATGTCTCGAACCTGCCCCTACCATCTTCTTCCAGAATTTTAATCATTATTATAATCCAAATATATGAGTCGATATTTAAATATATACCCACATATCTAAATATCGGGGCATGCGTAATCTGATAGTCTTGTGATTGTTTCAAACTGAGTTAAACTGGTTCATGACTTAAATTAATTAATATAATTCGCAAGAATTCAGAGAATGAATTATTATCAAATTGTAACATTAGTTGGCGATAAATCGAAAAATGGGACAACCTTCTGCATTATTTTCTAGTAATCCTAAAGGCGAAAAATTGATACTTCGAAAGCGATGAATCGCCAGTTTGTAGCCTATGAATTCAGAGGCTTCATGAAAAAACATAGTGATAAAAAAATTCAGATATGATTTAAAAAATTATGAGTTAAAATATTTTTTTACAAAATTTATTCAAATGTAATATTTACCTTTTCTTAACACAATGCATTTCTTAATTTATATTTTCTTTACTTTATTTTTATTAGTTTTTTTATTAATATTATTCCTTAATTTATGTTTATATATTATATTTTACATATTTACTGTTGATGCGATACAAAAAAGGGATATTTATTTTCTTGTATAAGAAATATACTAAGCGAAAATATTCAAACAAATCAAGAAAAGTATTACAAATCTAGATTTCGGTCGCTCTCCACGTTTCAGGCGAATGGACGGACACACCTGTCTGTCCATCTGTAAGCACGATAACTCAAAAAGATTATTAACTAAACTAGTTAAATTTGATTTATTAACTTATCATCGCATTTATAGATTTCTTTCCAATTTTAATTGGCACCAATTCAGAGGAAATCTAACATTTCATCTCAACAAATTAGAAGTGTACTACAAAACGTAACAAGCTAGGTAAATAAAATTTTGTATACAGATTCAGCCTCTAAAATATATATTAATCAAATTGTGAGTAAGATGTTTCAAGGGGTAGATATCTAGCCTGTTTGTGCTTTCGCATGTATGTAAACACGTCATCTCAGAAACGCAATGATTTAAACAAATTAATGAAAGTTGACATACGATATTGTGACTACAGTTTTATACTACAATTTGATATCAATCTGTTGACAAGATAACGACCAAAATATACGTTCGATTTTTTTCTGTACTTATGTATTAACATGCGTCAAAAATTAATAGCCTAAAAATTGAGAAAAATCCCATCTTAATGCACATTTCAAATAATTTTTTAACTGCTGTTTTAATGATTAAGCAGTCATCGGAATTTATATGTTTTTGATGTAATAAAAATTTAGATTTTAGGTAAATTTTTTTAAAAACTTGCAATCAGTTTTCTAAATTAACAGGAGTAACAGAGCAATTCACAATATGTAAATTTGTTGACATTTGAAGACCAAACGCAAATTATTGTATTATAGAATAATATATTGACAGTAAAGCATCATGCCAACTCTAAAAAAGATTTAAATTCGCTTTTTATTGTATCTCCAAAAAAAATTCTTTTTCGATACAATAGCGGTCCCATACTTCGTAGGAATTATTCTCTTGAATTTAAAATCCTGATTTTAAAATTCTTTATGACAAGTATTTTACCCTGACGTGATTTGAAATTCTTCTAAGGAGAATCGACTTTGTGGAGGGAAAATGAAATATAAATAAGATTTATCGAAAAGTGTATCTTAAATGAATAAGAAAGAATGTCGTTGCATGCTTTAAAGGGAATACAAATAAGCCATTGGAATTTTAAATAAAATGTTTCAAAGTTTTCGAAAAAAAAATTTACGCATCTAAAATGCTTTTGGCAAAGGTAATAGTTTTTCATCACCTTCCTACTACCAATTTCAATTCATTAGTGAATAACTTGCATTAGTGATTCTAGAGTTTCCTTTGTAAATTGAATATGAATGGTGATTACGATATGAGTGATGAAAGAATTTGAGATGACAGATTCTATTAAATAAATTTCAAAATTTAACTTTATCTTTATATGATATGGGTTTGAAGGAAAATTTGCATCTATTTAAATTGCTTTCAAGATGTGAATATTAATATTCAAAACATAATAACTAGTCATAAACAGCCGTTCTGTACAGCTTTAAATATTTTATACGAATATCAAAGATTCCAAACTTTTAAGAAGAATAAAATTCATTTTCAAAAAGGAAATGTTTAAAGCAATACTCAACGATAAATGGTTCGTTCCTTTTTTTTCATGGCAGAATACAATATTGACATTTGCAATAAAATGTCTGAATTTATCTGTGTTAATTTAAATTTTCAGAATAAAGAACAAAACAATATTTTTTATCCCAGCAATGCATCTATAATAATGTTGAATCAGGTTAAAATAAGAAGTCTATAGCCTAAAGAAGAGAGATGTAATTTTTCATAAATTTAAAAGTAACTTCGATACTCTGGTTTGAAATACCGTAATATTGAAAATTCGTAAGTTTGGGTCGAGTATTTTCCTTCCGATTAAATTAGAAGGTTAAACTTTAGTATAAATAAACGTATAGCATCGCATTCTAGAAAATATATTAAATTATATTACAACGAATTTGAGTATAAATCCAGCAATTAAAACGTAAATATTATTATAAAATGCATTTATTAACATTTTTATGTATTTTGTAAAAAAACATTTAAAAAAAATAAAACATATTTATAAAACTGACATTACTGAAAATTTATTTTTGAATCTTACAGGAACTTAATTGTGACTTTTGTATGGTCATATCCTTTCAAGTCATTGACTTGAAGTATAAAAATTTTAAAAACTAATAAAAAATTTTTATTAGTTTATTTTTTTTAGTTATATTTTTTATTAGTTTATATATTTTTTAAAAACTAATAAAAATTTTGGAAAACCCCTTTAAATTAATACCTATTACTTAAATAATAACTACATGACTTGTTCTCGAGTTGTTGGTCCACTGGTGTTTTTTGAAGAAAGTTTACAAGGATTTTTCTTACAATTGTTGGAATTTACTGCCATTATAGTAGTGTATAAACATATTCATACTAAAATTGTATTAAAGTATCTGCTTTAAAAGATAGATGTAAATATAACAAGAAGCAAAAATTCAGAAATAAAAACAATTTTAATATTTAAATGTTTTTATTCGTTTTATTTCGATAAGTATCCGATTAATAATGAGTTCGATAACATGATAATGTCCAACCCGATCATATAAAGAAGAAAAAGTATCGCGTTTAAAATCTATGTGTTGCAAAATTTGATCCAATTTCTCGGTCTTCTCGAACCTCCTTTTCAGCCTCTTATGAAAAAATATATTCCTTCAATTTTTTGCATTTCAATAAGTATTCTTCCACGTTTGTCAACAAATATATCCGTTCCATATTTGTTGAATACTTGAAGTACAATCCTCTTTCACGTTGCTTTTGACAACTGTGATCTAATATATATTTTTCCGGAGGCCACATGATATAAGGTGTGGAGTTATCTTCTCGACGAATCAATACAGTTTCTTTCATAGTTATGATCAGCAAACAACATGATTTCTTGTTAAAGAACTAATAGAAAACAATAAAGCATACAGAATTACGAAATTCAAGTATTTTTTTAATAGTACATACTTTGAAAAATTTCAGATTATCTACATATATAATATTATTATCAACAGAAATACCACTGTATTTTAATATTATTATCGCCTCTATATGATGCATTTCCTAATGTTATTTACAATAACAATAAATGAATTACATAATAATAATTATTATCATGAGCATATTTATACTATTAGATAACTTTTTCTATCTTAATACTATTATAACGAGTTCTATGTATGCATGATTCTTATATCCTGTTAGAGGTGTACTCCATTTTTCTTTCATACCTCGTTTATTTTATTGGGCAAACTAAATATGGTACGTAATACTTATTTGAAGTTAAATTGAACTATTACTGTACGTTTCTTTCTGTATTTTAACAAATATTCTAGAATGGCATTTTATTTTTCAAATAACAGTCAGTATTGGTTAGACATATAGCAAACTCTAAATGCATAGTGAATCAATAACGATTTCGAAAATCCGTCTTTAATCTTGTTTTGGTGTAGATAAATATATTGGCTCAAAATATCCACTTCATATTGTAGCATGCGAAAGAGGAGGAAGAAATTATAGCCTTTGGCAGTCAATCTTTACCCACCGAAGTGGAAAACATTGACTACAGCTAGTTATAAACACGATAATTGTTTATAAAGAATTATCTTGTTGTTTGGATCTATAATTTCCTTTGTACTAACTCGAATGTGAAGCACAAACAACGTATCATAATCTTCAAAAAAACACCTTTAAATTTTGTTTAATCTAAACATTTTAGATTTCCCCGAATCTAAAAATATAGTTTTTGGATTATGTCGATCTCTTTATAGAATAGATACTCAAACACATATTGTACTAGGTTGGTAAAATTTCGTAAAATGTCTATAAATCAAATTTGTATATTTCCTTCAAATTTTAAGAATTACCCATTCAGAAGAAGTTTTTAATTCTGGTTTTTCAAGCACAAATGAATTCAATAGTTAGGAACTAGGAAGTCCTAATTAGATAAAATTTGGTTCACAAATTTAGCATATAACACCATATTCTTATCAAATTTTAGACTATAAATGCCAGAAGTTTGACTATTTTCTTTCTTTTGCATTCTTGTATAGGCAATAACTTACAAGAGGAAAAAATTAAATCAATTAAATTTGCTTTGTGATCTTACAACTACCATTGTAGTTCCTGCCAAAATTTTGATCTTAATCGGAGAAAAAAAAAGCTGCCAAAAAATATTTTCACTCAATAGATTCATTACAAATGCAGCATACTCAAACCAAATATACATTATTTTGCAACCACCATTTGCTGACATCGTATTAGAAATTTTTCGTCGTTTCCAAAGCTCACAATTCTATGCGTGAGGAGAGGGATAAAATCTTTATTGCGAAGTATGGATAAAGTTTTGAGGAGATAAACGCTGTTGATCATATCTTGCTTCGGATAAAACTTCTTATCATAAATCACATCGTCTATATGAAGGATAAGCAGCCTCTAATAGAACACCATGATTTCTAGAAAATTCCTCTATATTTCTAATCAAGAATCAAACAAGAATTAAATACTTTCTGGCTCAAATATTGTTGTTACAAGCCAAAAAAGGGATTGAAGATCAGTTTCTTAGACAGTAACAATAATCTCATTTCCGCATAGAATATTTTGTTTCATAATCTAATGCAACTCAGCGTAAATCCAGAACGTGCGCATGAAGGAAATGTTTCAAGAATATGAAATCTTCGACTACCCACATTCTATTGATTTTTCTTCTTTTAAGATTTTAATGTTATAATTCAATTTTTCTCCTAGGCTTCAAATAAGGAAATTGTAGATACTGAAAATAGCTTGAACTTATTTTAACGAAAGACGTCAAAAGTTTCTTTAATAAAGTTTTAAAAAATCCACTTGAACTTGTCAATAAACAGTGTATTCCAAGTAAATACATTACGATGGCAAATGGTATTTATAAAGTAGAAATGTTTGAGTTTTCCTTCCAAAAAAGGCTAAAATTAAAGAAATTTAATAGCAGTTCTCCGTCAGTAAAAATACAATCAGAAAATGTTCTAATAACCTTGCAGTATCATAACTCATGTTGCTTTACAGAGGGAAAAAAAAGAGGAAAAAAATTAAAAATATAGAGAGTGTGTCTACTGTGAAATTTCTCCATCAATAAAAGAGAAAATAAAAAGGAAAGCTACATGAAAAATTAGAAATTAAGGCTTTGCTGTCAGGAAGAGTATGTTGCTGATAAAATTCTTGCGATCATTAAAGATCAAGATAAATTAAAAATTGCCTCGAGCATTACAACTTAAAAAATTCCAAAAGGGATCATTCATAAACTGCCAACAAGAACAAGAAAATATAGAAGAAATTTTACTTTTCTCTGATATGTCTGATGAATCTTTTTAAGTTATATTGAATCATACAGTCAAAAGGGAAAAATGTTTTTACATTGGTTTTAAGGTTTCCTCTTTTACGTTTCAACTTCACTATAAAAATAAACAATTTGTTCTGAATTAGGTAACAACTCAGTGCGAAAGTTTACAGTCTTTTAAGTTTTGTTTTAAGTGCTAGAAGTTTGAATACAGGGTAAATAAATTGAGGACATTGTTGAGATAAATTTTTCATCAGTATTTCCTTCTGTGCTTTTTGCAGGGAAGAAATAAATTACATCTACTTTATGCCTTCATTTTATTATTAAATAACCAATCTTTAATTGTCTGCTGATTGTAATAGGGGAAATAGTATTCCATGTTTCAGAAGTAAAACCAATTGAAGAACTACAGCCTTTTAATTATCTATTGCCCTTTGATTTTTTTATCAATTGCCTCTTTATGAAAAGATTCAAAAACAACATCATATTCAAATCATTTGTCAACTGGGTCCAAATGAGATAGTAAAGCTCAAACGGTCAACTTCTATACATTTATTGTATAAAAACACTCATACGTGAAAAAATAACGAACATACTAAAATGTTGAAAAAATTATCGCTTGGCACAACCGGCATTGTAGCTTTTTAAATCCAATTTCTTTTGTTAGTAAAACAAAATACAATGGCTATAAAATAACAGAACTGAAGTTTCCCGATACTTTGTTTGCGTTCGTCGTCCTGTATCGAATTCAAAAGAACTTGGGAAAACTTACAGAACTTAAAATGAATATAAGAAGAATATTTGAAAAGGAGGCAAGTTTAATGTCCACTCTGCGAGGGGATTATAGAGACAAAAATTCAAGAGAAATGTAACCGCATTAACTTATTGCAGAAAAATGCCTATTCCATCTTAAAAGCAAAGATACGCAAGATATGTTAACATAGCAGTAGACAAGACAGACCTATTCTGACAATGATCTTTAGCTATTTTATCACAGCTGTTTGCCTATAAGAAATTCAAGAGATTTCATTTTACTTCCATCATAAATTTATAAAGACAAATATCAATTTAAGTACCTTCTTCCTTTTATTTCCAAGATTTTAAAAGACTCACAATGGTCATTGGAAATTTATAAACAACTACAAAATTAAAGTAAAATATTTAATAGAAAGTTCTAATTTTTCCTTCAAAAACAAACATAATAAAACAATAGAAACCCTTCAAATTGAAATTTATAACATTTTTGAACTAGTTTATAAAATTAAATTCATTTATTTCCTACACCAAATTTAACTTTGTATAGCTAAGACATCATATAAAAAATGAAAATGAGAAATTTTAATCAGATTTCCTAAAAAAAGGGCTGAAAAAGAAAGATTTCGACACAAATTTGCATAATCTAAAAAAATGGCATTTTTAATGAATTCAGCTACAAGAATTCAGTGAGAAACACTAGGATTTCAGCATGCACCCCTAAAGGTTTAGAAATTATTTTCGAACATCTTTAAAACAAAAAGAAATAGTAAAAAAGGCACTTTCGTATAATAAAGAATAGAATTGTGGAAAAACCGTCGCCTAAAATCATCCCAAACTCCAGATTATTATAACCGCAAAAAAAAGTTTTCAAGAAAAAATTAGCTCAACAAGAAATAGACGATTTTCTCAAGAATATTTTGCATATATATTTTTTTCCATATACAAGTGTTAATGATATAATTGTAAAAATAATTTTAAACTTTTTCCCCATTTTTTTCTTAAACTTCTTTAATAAATGTTTAGAACTTACATTTTTCCAGATCCTCTAGAAATTCGATTGATTATCATATTTTATAAAAAATGTAAATATGCTCATCATATATATATCATTCTTATTAATTAATTACCTTTTTTCTTTTATATAGTAAATTTTATATTGGAGATTTTATATTGGAGGTTTTATATTGGAGAGAAATTACCTAAACATCTCATCTCTAAAAGCAAATAATGTGATAACGAAAGCATGTATACAATTAGAGAAATTTCAAAAGGTTTTTTTTATTCTTGTTAAACGGGATTTCTTTAGAAAGATATCCCAGAACTAAAAAACAAATTAAGTTAATTATTCCAGTTTGCATTTTTCTCATTCATTGTTTCCTTTCTTTTGATATAAATGAAGCTTTTATGAGATTTTTATTTACTTCAATAAAAGCCCCGCGACCACAATAAAAATGAATATCCATGATTTAATTTTTTCGCATTGGATTTCTTTCTTTTTGTAGGTGATAGCTTTTGGTTCTCTCTTTCAGTGTGTGAGATGGAATTTATTTAATTAATTATCTTGAATGAAAATACAATTAATGTAATAATAAAGTATTCAGTTTAATGTATATTATGCTAACAAAGATATATTTATTTGTGACTTTAGTTTAATTATGAAAGAAGGAAATTCTAAGGTGCAACTTTAATAAATGATAATAGAAACAATGATTCAATCTGCATTACCTAATAATTAAATAATTTATATGATAAGTTTTATTAAGTCAAAAATATTTTCGATTTTATTAGAAAAAGTGTTTGGGATTCATAAGGAATAATAACATCATATTTAGAGACATATTAATCTATTGCATTCCCGTAGTTCACACAGAACATTATTTTTACTATTAAGAGCTTAAATAAGATTTATAAAATGTTGTTTTCAATTAAATTTGAACTTGAATAATTTTTTTATCGAACAGATATTTATAGGTCCTTGTACACTTGAAAAAAATTTGTAAATAGGTTGTATTTTTTGAAATATTCTAGTAAATAATACAATAAAAAATATTTTTAATTTTTTTTCTCCATTCATATTATTTAGAATATTTTTTGACAGTCTGATAGCATTTTGTATAAAATCGGTTAGCTTCACTAAAAGAAAGGGGACCTAGGATATTTCCCATAGCATTTGTTTGTTTTTATTTCAATAATAATTTTATTGTAAATATTGTTTGTTTTTATTGTAAATTCACTTAGTTATTTTTATTCATCACTCCACAAGCAAGCACTTTAATTAACGAAGTTAACAACGGTTTTAAAGTATCAGGAATCTTAGTGGTGGAACAAGCTTTTTAAAAATTTGTTTCAACACTTCTTGCAACTTTTTACTATTTTAAAGACATCTCATCTTCTAATATTTCATCAATTTGTCACTTCAAATATGTTCGCATCAAATAGTACGAGACGAATTATTTCCAGTACAGCGATAGTCCTTTCTCATTTCGAGATTTCTAGAAAGAGTGTGATGCTAAAAGAGACCACTTTTATCAACACTGTCAATTCTTTTAACTAGTTTCATCAATTTTGGTTTTCAAATTTCGTACTTGTCCATTTGCTACATCTTTAGATTTCTCCGTGCACCTCTTGAATTCAGACTTGTTTTAGAATATATAAAAAATTCATTCCCAGTATCGCTGGCATTTAGAATAGAGTAATTAAATGAAGAAATTACTGTGTGTCAAATAAAAAAATGGAGTAATTAAAATCTTTAAATAACATTTTACATTGGTTTTCTCAAAACAAATATACTGGCTGTTAACCACCTAACTGTTTTTCTCCGAGTGCCATACATGCATCGATTTATCGAATTTTGATAGTTGTAAGCAAAAAATAAATCATTCATAACGACTATAATCCAATATTAAAATTACTTCAAATACGTAAATAAGTCAGGTATTCACTGGATTTCCATTTGAATCAAAATAAGGAAATATTCCCAAAACAGAAGGTGCCATCTTATTAGATAGTTAAGAAAAAAAGCAGTTAAAGAGTTAATGTTGAAGAGAGAGAAAAAAAAATTTTCACAAAATGCAGTATACAGAAATACAGATTGTTTATCATATAGTTCACATAAATCAAAACTAGGCTAGAAAAAAAGCCGGAAAATCCAAAGCTAAGAGCTCGGAAGATTTTAAATCCCAGTTTTATCCCAAACCATACCGCTTATAATTGCTACATTTAATCAAACCGATCACAGGCTGGTATATATCTATAAATAATTAGATTTCTATATGTTTCAAATTACGAAAATAGAACATTTATATCATTTGTAACGATCTGAAAATAAAACAGAAATATTCCAGTTGAAGTAATATTACTTTTTTATAGCTGTTATATTTTTAATAGCAATAATTGCTATGAAGAATCTAAGGCCAATGACAATTTGGAAATCACTTTGTATATTCAATTAAAATTAGAATTATTACTTTTGACATGCCTATGTGGTTACAAAAAACAATGCATACTTTCTAATCAATTACAAGTAATTTTCACCCTCTTAAATATCATAAATAAACTTTAAACAAATTTAAATATTACCTCTAATTTAGAGTTAAACCTCACCATTAACAAATATAATCATATTAAAAAAAAATTTTAAAAGGCTATTAACTAATGTCAGAGACAACATTCAAGTTGGCACTATAGAGAAAGTTTAAAGCGAGTACATGGTGCAAGATTCTTTAAGTCTCTACTTATTTTGCGAAATTTCTTTTTATAAGAATGAAAAGCGCATGTAATACAAGTATTTAAACTAAACAAATAAGTAATGATAAGTAAGTAATAAGTAATGTTAAGTAATTTAAGTAATGATAATTCTCAAATATATTAAAATTGTCTCTATTAAATATTTCAAGCTTTTGAATGATTTCAATATAATTATACACTTCATAGTTTTACTAATGTAACTAAAGATTATTTGATAACAGAGGTAAATGAATTCAATTTATTTTTTCAAGTGCAATAACATATTAGTCTGAGATTTCTTCATACAGAAGAATGTGCGTGGGTTTCGTTGAAACTAAACTGATACGTGAGTTCCACTGAAACTAAAACGATTTTGCTAAATTAATTTATATCAGATACAGTGACAGAATACTTTTTCTGTGACTGTATGCTCAAGATTTCGGACGTGTCACTTGTATTTAAAGCATGATATGTTTTATTTAAATCTATTCTTAAGAAGAAAGACCAATGGAGGGCTACCTTTAACAAACGAAGAGAATGTAAATGAATTTTCTCTTTTCTATTCACTTTCAAGAATAAAAGAAACATAAAAGAAACCATTGAATATTCAGATCACGAAATTTCGTGTTTAGAGGGAAAAAGCAATCGTAAAATACTTTTTTATTTCCACTTATTGTAAGTTGAGATTTCATATAATTATTTACGGCTTGTTAAGTTCTACAATATAGAAGGGAAGATTAATGTTCTTGCTTTATAAATTAATGAGATTTTCGAAGTACTATTGCTTGGCATACCAATATTTTTTAAAATTCTTCTCTGTTATGTTAACAAGAAGGATAATCTTTCAGTGCTTTGGACCAATTTAAAATAATACTTCTCAATAAGTTATAAGAATTCTAGACATAATAAGAAAAATTATAAATGATAAATAAAGAGAAGAACAATTAAAAATTAATCATAATAAGAAAAATAACTATAATATTAATATAAGAATTTCAAATATTTGTTAACATATGCATTCTGCTTAGTCATTATAAATTAAAAATCGATGCAAAAAATACTAAATGATCTAAAGGACCAATGTATTTGAAATAAAAACATAGGATTAATTTGAATACTTATACTTCATTCACTATTTATAATTAAATAAAATAAATATGTTTGTATACATTCTTTTTTTATTATAAAAATATTATAAAAACTTTTAATATTTTTCAATGAAAAATAAAATTTTGAGCAATTAATCAGATTAAGTAATTAAAGAAAGGAGATCAAATACGTACCAAGCCTTTCCCTTATCTTATAAATACTGCAAATTTTGAAAAAGTAGAAAAACTGGTATATTTGTTCGAATGCTATTAATGGTGGTATTCAACCAATCAACGGAACGCGCGATGCGATTGACAATGCATTTATAAGATAAAAGGTATCTGAGGAGTTTCTTTCTTTGATTCTTTATGTTATTACAATGCCAGATTATCAAAATTTAAATGATTTCTAACGGAGACTTATCGGCCCTCGAGAGATTGAACACAGCATTTACGAAGTGGTGACGAAATTTGGATTTTCGCGCACGTCCATTTCAAGGGTGTACTGTGAATACTAGGTTTCCGGTAAAACTTCAAATCGACAGCGGTGTGAAAGGACACAGACCTTGGCAGAACCGATGGGAGCATCAACAAATGAAGAAAAAAAATCGTTATACGAAATAGACGTTTAACACTTCCTTAAAATTGCTATGGATTCGAATACCGTTCGATAAGTGTCAGCATACCCTAATTTATATGGGCTTTCACAGCCGCAGTCTATCTGGTGTTCATTGTTGGCTCAGCGACACAAAGCTCTAGCCAAGTCTGGCCTCACCAGCAGCTTCGCTGGTCTCTAAAAACATTGTCTAGTCTGACGAGTCATGTTTCCAACTGTATATAGTGGATGGCCAATTGGTGAAGATTGTTTTAGCTCTAAATATTTGTATATGTTAGCATAAATTGTCTGCTTAAAATACGATACTCATTTTAAATTCTATTACGCTGAAAAATGCAAAATTTGAATGCATAGAAATTTTTTCTGAACTGTAGTCCAAATGTATTGAAATTTTCTAAAATTATTTGATGAAATTTGCTTTTCATATTTTTCGTGAAGTAGTGTCATAGTATCTTTAATTTTAATGAATTTTCCTTACTTAATTTTCAGCATGAGTTTAACTTCTATGAGTAAATCATATTAATTCAAAAACACTTTGCCTATTAATATCTTATTGGTTTAATTGCATTTTTCAATATTTGCATCTCGTGAATGAAGTTTCAGGAAAATAAGAAATCTATAAAAAGGATTTTAGTAGTATATTATAAAGAATAAATTTATTTTAAAATGAAAAATCTGGAAGACAATATAAAGTTCATAAAGTGTAATGTTAAAAGAAAAAATCTTTAATTATAAATTGTAATCGTCATTCAATTAATAAATTATTTTAGTTTTCATATATTGAATTCTATGGATATTTTGTTTCTTATCGAATTCACTGAGGTTTTAAAGACTTTCCTCTTTGTTTTCTTTTTTTTTTTTTCGCTTGACTTTCCATTTTAAATCAATAACTATTTCCCCTTTCTAATGTAGTAATACAAGTACAAATATCTAATTAACGATTTAAAGTACACTCAGTTTCTGATTTTAATTGTTTGTATTAGTCACTGTGGTTTAAAAATAGCATCAAACACTTAAACTATATTTCAATTCAACCAGATCTGTTGACTTGCTTTGTCGCTATTCTAAATAACCAAATAAAGCTTCACTGTGACGCATATTACTTTCCTTGAACATTCTAGATGTCTAAGTACGCAGTCTATATTTAATATTAACATACATTTAATATCTTAGTACATCAGGAAATATTTTATCTCTGATCAATATTATTATCAGAATATATTTAATTCTTACATTTTTATGTTACTTTTTTCATATGTCAATTAAAAATTTAGACGTCAAAAATCATAAAAACCAGAGTTTGCTGGTAAAAGTAATCTAAGTAAATTGAAATTTTTCCACACGTATACGAGAATCTTTCAAAAATATAGATTGTTTTGTCATAACTAAATAAAAGTAAAACACATCTACACAAAACATTTATCAATTCTGAATGTTCATATTTTTTGATTAATAATCATATGCAAATTTAATTAAATTGATATATTAAAAGATAACTAAGAGCTCTGAAATTATAAACTTTTCTATTCTAGTCGGAATCAATCAATAAATGTACAAAATTGCAGCACAATGGTACATGAGAAAATAGAACAAAATCTGTAACAAATTTCCTTTCTTACAGACATGAAGCAAGCCAAATGAAAACTTTGAGAAGGCGCGAATTATATTCCATATGAAAAAAAAGGTTAAATAACCTAATTTTGGTAAACCCCTAAATGCTTTATAGATATATCTTATCCTTAGATTATCCAAAGATAAATAAATTTTAAACCTAGGTCGCTTGGCACTTTTTTATTTCTTAATCTAAATGTAATGAAATTACGTTTGCTATTTTCATTCTCTTTGTTATAAAATTCATGTTGTCTAGATATACTGAATAAAATTTAATGCTGTTCTAAAAGCAATTGAAGATTTTTTTTATTTAAAAATCCGAAAATTGGGAAGTTTGTTAAATAAGAAGAAAACTCACTTGCCATTGTAATATTTTGATGTAACAAAGAAACATTTCAGGGCTACAATCAGTAAAGGTTGCTTAAATGTAAGTTGTATATTCTTGTTGAAAAATGAATGTGAAGATTTTGCATTAAAAATCTATTTCATGACCTTTCAAGTACAGATTTAAGGGATATTTTTTGAATAGTTGGATAACTTTCTATTTCTGTAAAGCTTTCCTTGATGATTGCCTCAGGTATTATATTCCAGAGCGTGTCCATCAAAGAAAACTACCATTTATTCATCTGACTTTCACCCTTTAGATGTGAATGAAACTAAAACTTCGCATTTCGCTTATTTCTTGGTCGATTTTCTCTCAATTTGAAATTTCGAATAGACCCAAATCGAATGTGTTTGTCTTCTTTTGTGACTCTACTATCGCATCTGGCAGTGGCAGGACAAGGGAAGCGAGCCGGTCTAATGCTTAAAGCACTTATTAGAAGGAAATAGAAAATTCAAAAATAAAGTAATTTGGATTTTACATTTTTTATTTTCTGGATTCTTCATATTTCTGAAGGAAAATATACAGGATATAATTCTTTTTATAACCTGGGAATCCACTTCGTTTGGGTTTTTAAAAAATAATTTTATTTTCCCCTGATCTAATGGCTCTATATACAAAAAGAAAAGCTCGTAAGCAACCAGGGATTTTCCAAGAAATTATTTAGATTAAAAACTTATTTTTCATTTTTTTTCCTTTAAGCACTGAGAAACATCTATATCTAAATTGCTATAATTGATTTCGATGATTCCCAGACAGATTGTGGACAGTTAAATTTTAAAGACGCAATGCCCTGCACTTATTTGATAACTTAATAATAATTTTCATTGATGATTTATTATTTTAAACTATATTTTTACTAACAAAGTATTACGGTATTTTAATTTCAAAATAATATGTTTTTTATTTATTATAACATCAACATTTTTGTGATTCATAGGTAATGAATTAAATTTCAAAATTTTTACCATATTTAAAATTATAATTTCATCGGATCATGCTGCAAAAAAGAAAATATTATGCTTTAGTTACAAGTAAAAGGTCTAAGTGCATAAAAATATTATATCTTAAGCGTTTCATTGATTAAACTGAAAATTAAAGGCATTTATTTATAGATAGATAGGATAGGATAGGATAGGATAGGATAGATACAGATAGAGAGAGAGAGAAAAGCATATGAAAACTAGATATACTTCTGTTTAGTAACAGTGGTATATTAGGGATCTATTATAATTAATCGTTATTATAAAAGTTATATAAGTAATTTTTTCAGAGAATCAGCTGGAAGTCGAAAGCACCTAATGTATATAGCTATATTGGGTTTTATTTCAAAAACATTTATATATTATTATCATGTGGGAACATGATGTTGTTTTGGTTATGGGGGTTTGAAGCTCGAAATATTAATGTAATCTAAGAGAAATTCAGATTGCTTTGAAAGCTTAGTCAGGAAATAATCAGAAATCTTTCTATTCACTTTTACTATTTTATTCTTCCCATATTAGAAGAGACACAGAAAGACATTTCGTTATGTTTGATTAATCTTATTGAAGATTAAAACTTCTTTTTAGAAGAGCCTGCTTGCCCTTAGAATCAACAAGCTGGAAAAAACAAAAGTCAAGAAAGCTACAGGAAACATGCATTCTAGCCAGAATTCTGCTAGGAATTAGTAATACAAGCAGGAAGGTTTTGATTAAAGAAGCCAACAGTCGATGAATACAGCAAACAATCTTCGAATGATGGGGTTTTTCCGTTTGGCCAGATTTGCAAGGTTTGGCCTCCTTGGAGACTTCTCCTATCTTCTAGAAAATAGATGTGAACAAATAACCACACGGAATATTTTGTATTAATTCTCTGTAGGGATGAGTAATAAATTAGAAATTGACTGTCTATAAAATTCTAATTTTGCTAAATTAGAATATGTTATTAATCTAGTTTAATGAATTTTTTTTTCAAATTCATTCAAGGTAACTAAGGATGAATATTGCATGTTGTCATTTTCTTCAACTTACGTTGACAATATAAGTTGAAGAATAATTTCAAAATTTTTAGGAGCATATTATCACGTTTTGAAAAATACATTAAATAATTACTTTTTCCAAAATTATTTATTAATTTATCAGCTTCATTTATAGGAACTTTATCAACTACACAGAGATAATGGTTATTTGGGATCACGCGTTTCTATTACACAAACTGATTTTGCAAGAAATCATTGTCTGTCTCAAACATTTATTACATTTATTTTAGTATCTTTTTTTAATTACTTGAAGGCAATAGTTTTAAATCTTTTATCAGCACAAATATCAATTGTTTTTCATATTATTGAATATATATTATCTTAAATGTTCAATACTTTCAGTTTGAAGTAAGCTTAACTTAAGCTTACTATTTCCAATTTGTAGGGAAATGAATCTTTACAAAAACATAAACGACTAATTATTACAACACAATAGAAGAAAACATTTGTCCTAAAAATATTTTTAAAGAAATTAAATTCAATTAAAGAAAATACAAATTCCGATTAACTTAACAACTTTCAGCTCAAATTGAGCTCATTCTTCTTTTTTACTTGTATAATCCAAAAACATATAAACTTATTTTATTCAATATACTTCAGAAGATATATTGGATCAGATTCAAATGCTTTAATTCTGTGTGTGTTTTTAAATCCCAAGCATTTTTTAGCCACTAAACATATTTTGATTTTGTCAAGCCAATGGCAATGCTGTCATAACAAATTCATATCCATCACTCCCATCACCGTTATCTATCTAAAATTATGCATATTTCAAGAAAACACTACCTGAAATGATTCGAGATAATTAGTTTATCCCAGCTTCATAGCATCCACCTCTAACTAAAAAAAGTGAAAAACCTCATCTGCAGATTATTCGATTAGCATTATGTTTTCTTCTTCAACACAAATATCTTTGTTTTCCTTATTACTTAATTTTAAACGGATATAAATCATTATTAACCAACTCTCAGAAGAGAAAACTAATATTTTTAGTCTCTCTTAAAAATTTTATTTGTTGATTCGACATAAAAGTTTAAGCATTGATGAGACAAAACATTACCATGTTTCGTGTTCCTAGCTTTAATAGATTTACCAGATTTCTATCATATAATACATTATTAAAATATATAGGTTTTTATCATATTAATCCTTTGACTGACAAATGATTAAACCATAGTAGATAGATAGATAAATTTTAATAGGCAATGAAAATATTTTCTGCATCTGACACTCACAATATTTTAAGAACACAAGATTTTAATTCTATATTTATACAGCTTGAGCAAAATAAAGGATTAAAATTATGTTTCATATTACCACATGATAAGAATTTTTAGGGATATTTAATTATATAAGTTTCTGAGAAAAAATCTAAAAATTAAAAATTAAAGCTCCTTTGCAGTCTTTATATTCTACAGATTTAAGAACTATATAATTTATTTAGCATAGAATCGATATAAGAAGCGCAATTTTCTAGAAGTTTTGGTTACAAACTCCTGAACACAATTGTAACTAAAAAAAAACACTTTCAAAATCTGCATAAAATGGAAATTCTCTCAGTCTAGATTCTTTTAACCAAAGCATATACTTTTTTAAGTTTGCCTATCCTTACGAATATAAATGATCTTAAAACAAAAAATGTTTCAATAAGAGAAAAGAAAATTCAACATTTCATATCAGCTTACTTTTAGCGTTTGAAGTGTGTTTGAATAATACTAGCAACATATTCTTTTTTTGGTCAATAGCATTCAAAATAAAATTAGCAGAAAGAACATTAATAAGTTATTATTATAATTATTAATTATCTTAAATAAAGGTCATATCTTCAGGCAAAAAACTTTCAACGCAAATAAGTTATTTTTTAATTATAAAAAGTCAATTTATAAAAAAGGCATTATTCTAAATTTTATATAGTATTATTTGAGATCAGAACTTTCTTTCCTGCATTCTTGCTATTTTCTCCCTTTATTGGCAGTAATCATGAGAAAAAGACACTTATCAGTACAAGAACCCATCTAATGGGTTAATTAGAGTTGTTAAATATTTTAAACGACATTACTCCCTTTTATTAGGTATTTGTAATTTTAACTTCTCTTCATATTTACAATGTAGATTTCATTAAAAGAAGTATCTGAATACTTTTTATTCCTTTGTATCAAAAAGTGTTAAAATCAAGAAGGATGTTTTGTTTGATTTATAAATGTGACCTCTTTAAATTCATACAAATTTTTTTGTGGTTAGGAGTGAAGTTCTTACTTATTTTCGTGTTTTTTCTTGTTTTTCAATGGCAGTTCGTAATTTTCCATATTTCTCATAATAAAAAACCTCCAATTGCTCTAAAATTTGGGGATGCATTAGAGAGGAGGAAATTATTATTTTTCTATCATTTGCTATTTTCAGAAGAAAAATAATCCATGTAAATATCATGGGTTATTTTTCCTTTTCGGCATAATATTGAAGGATTTCACTCATAAATAGTTCTTTATTGAAATAATAAATTGTTGCGCTAGTTTTCAGGAAACACAGAATAATTGTATGAAGTCACATTTAATGATCTATGAAGTGATTTAAATTCATTTTATAATAATTTTATAACATTAAAATATCCAGAGAAGCAAACTTCCGTCCATCCTTTATCGAAACCTGAAATTCTATATAATATCAGCAAAAAGTTAACAGAATATAGAACACTATAAGCTACAGCATCAGTATCACTTTCCATGTGATATGCTGTTATAGAAAAAGCACTTTCAAATTTTCAATTTTCTTTCAGATTTATACTTTATCGTGCATTTACAGTGGATATTAAAAATCAAATTTTCTTGAAATCTCTCACCTTGTAAAATATTAGATTTATGTTTCTATTTATTTAGTCTTTATTGATAGCACTAATCTGAGATAATATCAATAGACATATAATTATTGTTGTAAAAAGAAGGATGCGTTATTTAAAAAAGAAAGTAATAAAGGATTTAAGTAAACAATTAAAATACCTAATATCTTGCATAATTTAGTAAAATTATAATAAAATTAGAATTATTAATGAATTATAGCTAAATTTCTGACTGTATTTATACAGATGATTTATACTTACTTAGATGGATTCGGTGCTTAGTTACAAGAGCTAGGTTTCTGAACAGAAGTGCATCAAAATAAAAACTCAATTTCACTAAAGATCCTTTAAGTGAACAAGCTTGACACATGTTAAATTTAATGACCCCGACAAAAGTCTTCTCATTGGTTTGATGGTAAACTTGGTGAGAAAATAAAATTCAGATTTCATCCCCATCATTTGATTAAAGATCAAAATTACGAGGTCATCATAAGTTTTGGTAAGATTTAAGAAGAGATAACAGCTCAGGTTTCATTCTCATCATTTAATTAAAGCTGAAAATTACGATTATCGACATAAAGTAGCTTTTCAGGCAAGTTGAAGAGGAGAAGGCAGCTAAAGTTTCATCCTCGTTATATGACCGATTCTCAAATTACGAGACTAGTTTTATAATATATCTCGTGTTGTTTTCAAATGGTATGTTTAATTTAACTAAACAAATCATATCTTCATCTCTCTTATAAGAAGTGTGGATGGAAAATTTCAATGTGATGGACACAAAATCTAAAACAAACATTAATTAGAATTAACATTTATCTAAATCTTATTACAAATATAATTTAGAATTAACATTAATTTGTGGTCTGAGTAATGATTTGAATATTCTTACAACCCTTTCTATTGAAATTGAATTTTCTAAATGCATATTAATTTATAAATGTCTTTCAAAAATTTCAACTTTCGTTCTAACTATCAGTTTAAAGTCTTTCTTATAACAAATATTTGGATTATGAAATAATTATGTAAAACAAAATGTATGCTGTAGGAAAAAAACTTTCAGGGTTCTTTGTCATCCATCATTGTTTTTCCTTTTTTTATTAGGCTCTCTTTACTTAAACCTAAAAATTTGCTTTTTCCTTCCTGTTGTCTTATAAGGAGATGCAAACAATTTTACAAGAAAATAGGTGAATCATTTTTTTCTCTCTTGAGAAGCCTTTGGATGGAAATGTTTGCATTAAGAAAGGAAAAAAATTCTATAAAACCTGAGAAAGTGAAAGATGTTATTTAAATGCTAATGATATTCAGCTATGAAAGCACTAACAGTTTAATGCTTTTTCTTTGTTAGAATATTTAAATTAAACTAATTCGCAGCATCAACTTGGTGTTTAGTTTCCTCTTTTATTAATGAAAATACAAAAATTAAAAAACTTTATATAAACAAGACGAAATTTTAGTATAAGAAAGATTTGTTTTTGAATCTCCTATGTTTTTATAAATAATGCTTATACGATGGCACTTAAAAAAATATATCGGTACAATATAGTATCGGTTTTTGTAAAATATATCGGTACGATATGTTAGGAAATTGTAACTTTTTTTATTGTGACTTTTTTATTGTAAGGTCACATAAATCTATACTTCTTTTCATTTACTGTTTTTTTTTTAATTTCACAAATAAATAGGCCTATGAAATCTAATTTTGTACAGTATTGAGAAACCGCAACAAATTTACAGCATGAAATAACTTTGTATAAGTATATACTTATAATAAATTTGTTAAATAAATGACATCATTGTATAAATTTTGGAAATTATTCGTTTCATCATAAATTTAGTTACGAGATTTTTATTTATGTAACCATATAACACCATAAATATATGCTATCAAGATGTTAAAACGTCTCTCGATTTATAATCAGATATATTCTTTAGCAAAGTATTTCATCAAATAGCGCGCCGATATCATTCCAAAAATAATCATGTTCCGTTCTTTCTTTAACACCTTACAAAATCACTGATGTTTTGGTAATTAATTTGTGTTTTGTAATTGTGGATGCTGTTATATATGTTCTTATACAATACGAGAAGTTTTTTTTTATTTTGTCTGAAGAAATACAGCCATTGTTGAAACAAATTAATTGACTTCATTTCTTTACTATACTAGTTCCTAAGTTGTATGAAAACTGATATGAAACAGAATTCATAATTTTGATATATAGTCAAATGATGAAGACCGCTAAATAATTTAAGATATCTCACTTCATTAATGGCAGTTTTGACTTCTATTTATTTAAAGTCCATTAAGCCTTTTGTGTGGCAGATGGCGGTGTGGTGAAATTGGATTCCAAATGTTTAATTCCTCAAGTTGGAAGTCGTGGCCTTAACATTGTGCCAATCTGGACATAACGGCAAAAAATAAATAAACAAAATTATGTAGATTAATTTTTCTCTTATATTTATGATTTATCAATAGATAATTGCATCTTAAGTGTAAATTTTTAATTCTAAGATTTCGAAATGAGATATTTTAACAAAGGTACATTACTGCTAGAAACAGTATATGAGAGTTACTATTAATTGACTTGCAACCATCATTAATGGTCTGTTTATTGGATCTTAAGAAAAACGTGAAATAAAGTAACATATTTCAGTGAAAATTTCGTTTCATAGAAAATAGCAATATATCAAACATATTTCTTAAGAATGAGTTTTGGATGTTGTAAATAAAGTAGATAGAACTTCTTAAAGGATTCTGGGCTTTCTAAGGAATTCTAATCCTTATGTCTCCACTTTTTTCTTTTAATTTGCAATTATTATTTTTAATTATAATTAAAAGACTACAATATTTTTCAATAGAAAATTTTCTCTTAAAACTGCTTTGAAAATTTCTTTATGTACAATACTTGAGGATAATTATGAATAAAGTATAAGGAACATTTTAATACGTTTATAAAGAAAGTATTATCTAATTCGATTTCTTATACATATCAAAATTTATTACTCTAGTATTTAAAGATCAAAAATCAACGAAACACCAACATGATACATTCCTCATACTGATTTAATTATGTGACTAAAATTTGCCTCTAAAGAATTCTCTGTCAAAGTTAAATTGCAGAAATACAATGGAATATAAGAGCACAAATATTTTATGATTTTCTTCTCATATCTTAGTGCTGAAAGCAGAGGCATGCTATGAAGTTTTATATTTTATAAAATTCAGTTGATAAAAGGTTCAGTTGATAATATATTTAAGTTAAAAAAAATATCAAACCTTTTCTACTTATAAAGAGTATTCAAAGAAATGGTATTCTCATTTAAGAAAAGAAAAACAATATTGCTGAATTAAAAACTTAATAAAGTTATTGCAACACTTTAAAAACCTGAAAAATGTAAGATGATTTGCCTAAATGTAACGTCGAAAGACCATTTCTTAATTCCAACTATTACCAAAAAGAAGAGTTTTAGAAAAGGCAGAAATATGTCTATATATCTTAAAGATATTCTAAGAATATATGCATAGAAAGAAAATGATTTCTTAGAAGTTCGAAAGATGATTTTGAAAAAAAATTTATAAAACATTAATTTAAAGATTTAAGAATAACACGTTACAAAAAAGAGGCCAATTATAGTAACAAATTTTAACTGGATTTCAAAATAGAATTTTGTAATAAAATAAAAATATTTAACTAATGATCAAGTATAGTTTTGCCAATAGAATTATTTAGAAACTCTAAAAGAAAAATTGTTTCTTAGAATAACGTCATAAGAGCTTAAAATTAATAATTATAATTCAAATATAAGCTTTCTAATTGTGTGCTTCACTGGAAGAAAAAAAAGTGGAAAAATCAGGATATTGGGAAATTTAATTAATCATATCGACAACATACACTGAAGTGACAAAGGTCATGGGATAGCAATATGCAAATATACAGATGGCAGTAGTATCGTAGCGAAAAAGTATAAATGCGCAGTTCGTTTTCCAGAGCTTTCATTTGTGTTCAAGTTATTCATGTGAACAGGTTTTTCGTGATTTATGGCGGCACGGCGAGAATTAACAGACTTTGAACGTGGAATGTTAGTTGGAGCTAGACGCATTGGTCATTCCATTGCGGATATCGTTAGGGAATTCAACATTCCGAGATCCACAGTATCAAGAGTGTGCCGAGAGTATGAAATTTCAGGCATCACATCCCATCATGGACAGCACAGTGGGCGACCACCTGCACTTAACGACCGAGACCGCCGACGTCTGTGTAGAATGGTCAATGTTAATAGACACGCAGCACTTCGTCCAATAACTGCAGGAATCAATGTGGGACGTACGAGGGACGTGTCCGATAGGACTGTGCGGCGAAATTTGTCTTCCTCGAGCTATGGCAGCAGAAGATCGACTCGAGTGCCTTTACTGACAGCACGACATCGCCTGCAGCGACTCTCCTGGGCTCGTGAGCATATCGACGGGTCCCTAGACCAATGGAAAACCGTGGCGTGGTCAGATGAGTCACGATTTCAGTTGTTACGAGCTGATGGTAGAGTTCGAGTGTGGCGCAGACCCCTCGAAGCCATGGACTCAAACTGTCAGCAAGGCACTGTTCAAGCTGGTGGTGGCTGCATAATGGTGTGGGCTGTTTTTGCATGGCATGGACTCGGTCCTCTGCTGCAACTGAACCGATCATTGACTTGAAATGTTTATGTTCAGCATCTTGCAGATCACTTGCAGCCATTCATGGACTTCACGTATCCACACAATGATGGGATTTTTATGGATGACAATGCGCCATGTCACCGGGCCAGAACTGTTCGCTATTGGTTTGAAGAACATTCCGGACAATTCCAGCGCATGATTTGGCCACCTAGATCACCCGATATGAATCCCATCGAGCATTTATGGGACATCATCGAAAGGTCCGTTCGTGCCCAAACTCCTGCACCATCCACACTTTCACAATTATGGACGTCTATACAGACAGCATGGCTCAATATTCCTGCAGAGGACTTCCAACGACTTGTGGACTCCATGACACGTCGAGTTGTTGCACTTCGCCGGGCAAAAGGAGGACCGACACGATATTAACAGTCATCCCATGACTTTTGTCACT
Organism: Argiope trifasciata; assembly: GCA_026543055.1. NCBI lineage: Eukaryota > Metazoa > Arthropoda > Arachnida > Araneae > Araneidae > Argiope > Argiope trifasciata. The sequence goes on from JAPMOQ010065844.1 coordinate 281,202, forward strand.
TCAGTGTATAACTGATATATATTTTCCAAATTTTTTTTTCTTTGCTTAGTGAAATATCATATTTTGTCTAACGTTTAAGTTATAAGAAGATAATAATAAGAAGGAATGAAAAATGTTTGGATGATTTCATTTATTTAAAGATTTTCATAAGAATATCACACTCTGAAAACTACGTTTCTGGATCTATAAACACTTGTAGAATAAAATTTTGTGGACAAGCAGAAACAGGAAAACCGTAGAATGAAACTTTAGCTATGCATATGATGTCGAATTAAGCACAGATATACAAATTTGAAATATAAATGAAATTGAGTTTCAACTTAATAGATGAATTCCATATATTTCCTAAATTTTACGATCAACTGATTGAAGCATTCTAAGATTGATATCTATAATGTTATATCCGAAGTTCTTTTTATCAAAAAGGAAAAAAATTAGATTATATTTTTAGCAGAACCCTCGCTCTGCTCTAAACTTCGTCAGATATTTCAACTTAATCAGTCAGCTAGAAAAGAAACCCTTTTCACGTTTATCGATGAATAGAATTCGAAATATAAATATATTTCAAGAATTAGACAGATATTTTGGCATTAATATTTTGTTCAAATGAGAAGTGTGTGTTTTCGTAATGTTCATGCCTTTCATAATTTTCATGCCTTTTATGCTTCTTGCGATTAAATTGAAAATTGTAAAATTTATCTCAAACGTGTATATTTTTATGTCTAAAATTCTCTCTTATAATAAGTTTTTAATCTTTACAGCATTATTTATAAAATACAATTGGTATATGATATTTATAAAATACAAATGAATAAGACTGGATGAAGAAAAAAAAAGTTTTATTTCAATGATAACGGTGAAGTAGGAAATGAGCATTTATGGAAATTTGACCTGTTCAGCTTTTTTATATCATTCGGTCTATCACACTGCTCTATATCAGTTAGTAAAAAATCTATAGCAATTTCTTATAAGGTGAATAATTTTTAAAAGATAAGAAAGAAATTGCTTAGAAATCATAGCAAGGAAAATAATAAATTAAATTTATTAATATCTTTTTAAAGAGGTAAACATGTATTTCTGTATTATAAGTAAGTTGTAATATAAATTCTTAGATGGGCGAATATTTTTGATTTGAGTGAAAGTTAAATGACCCAAATTTACGCATGTGGATGAAGGGTTTTTCTGATTACCTTAATTATACTAGCAGCTTCCTTTTTTTTTTTTTTTTTTTTAAAATTTGAGTTGAAGATTTTGAAGGCATGAATTGCATTCAGAACATATATCTTCAGAAGAAGAATATATCAGAACATTCTAACCCACAGTTTAGTGTAATTAGTTTTATTCACATTTACCCGAGATTTTGAAGCAACTCATGGCTATTTTGGGAGGCCTCTGAATTTTGAACCTCGCTCAGATAATGACCTTCTATAAAAGCGAGGAAAAATAATTAATCAACGTAATTCATTATCTCGTAACCCACGGATCAATGAATTCACTCAGTCACGCAATTAGCATTTTTCAAATATATAAATCCAAAACTGATTCATTTAAAGAAGCTAAAATATTATATAAATATTAGATGTAATCGACAAAAACTTTAAGCAATTTATGGACTACGCACATTAATTGAAACAAAATGTGTCATATTATTAGATATTAATAATAAAAAAACATTAAGTAGGCTAACTACCAATCTGAGGTATTTTCAATTCGTATATTTTTTACTTCCTTAATTTCTCACCTTACAATAGTCAAAGACCTTGCTATTTCCTTTTATTTTGTGATTATCAAAATAAAAAACTATTATTATGATAAAAGTATAATAAAAAATATTTATATTTATCATGAAGATGAAAACTATTATGAGAATCTACAATTTTATAATTGTGTTAGTCAGAACTCCGTTTATTAGTTGATGTAAGCAATATTTCAACAATTTTCACTATCCGCTCTCCAGAAAGGAGACTTTGACAATAGAGAAAAGTTGTAAATTATCTATACCTGGACAAATATGGGAGGACATTTAACATCAGAAGCGTATTCATATAGCAGATCTATAAAAAACGCAACTCTTTTTGGAGGAGGGGGGGGGGCTGATGGAATTCCTAAAGCAAAGCTTATTCTATTAAGCCATTAATACAGACTAATCCAAAGTCATGAAGCTGAAATTTTAAGAATTCGAACAATTAATGAGAAAAAGAAGTAAAGAGATAAAAAGCGAATCCCAAGGAAATTGGTTTTTCTTTCTTTCATTGCGTCAGAGGGTTGACTCTATGTACATTTTATAGCTGGTATTTCCTCTTCTTACTTTGTATGCTTGTTGTTAGCTTTCTGACAAATATAAAAAAAGTGATTTGATTTTCTCGAAAGAACTAGGAAGACGCAATGTTTTTATCATGGATTCATTTAATCGAGAATATATTTAAGGTATATAATTGTTTCAAACGTGTCCCGATGTTTGGTGATATTTCCAAGAAAGTATCGAGACAGAATTCAATCAAATCTTGAGATAATAGGTTACCAGTTAGATTTTAAAAAATAAAATTCACTCTTGTATGACTCTAATTAATCAAATAATTTTAATACGTTTCAGTGAAACCATACAAAGTCTTCAAAAATTATTTTCTTTTATCCTTTGTTGCTTTTTTTGTAGCGAATGAGATTAGTGACATTATTTAAGGATAATATTATTTGAAATGTGAATGATAATATTATTTGAAATGTGAATGATAATATTATTTAAATGTGAATGATAATATTATTTGAAATGGGAATGATAATATTATTTGAAATGTGAATAAGTGAAAATATTTTCCACCATTTCCCATTTTTAATAGAATACTCAGTGATTTATTCCAAATTTTAATCATTCCATTCACTGAAGCATTTTATTTGAAAATTGAAGATTATCAAAATATCTACATATATTTCTTTTAGTTCCGAATCCAATATCTAATCCTCTTCTAACTTTCATAACTTCTATGACTGTTGAGAGTTTTCAATAATGAAACAACTAGAAGAAGAAATAGTGTTAATTAAATCCCATCTGAATTTGATTGCTGTTGAATTTGACTGGCAGCTATATGATTTGTTAGAAAAAGTCTATGATTGTTAATTCTGATATTATCTTATATGCAGCCAAGTCTCTTCTGTAAATTTTATGATAACATTGCTGAATTTATGACATTTTTTATTGAACGAAACGTTTATTTCAATGAAAGTGTGGTTTCAGTTTGGTCTGATAACAAAATGAAGATTTCAAGAAAAAAATTTGAATTTATATAATAAATACTTAAAACAAGTTTCTATAGGGTAAATGAAATTTCGTTAGAGAAAAGTAAACTGTCATTATTCCAATTTAATTCTAAAGTAAATTATATTTGCCTATCCATGCTAACTGGATAATATGATAAATGCATTCACATTGATTAAATACACATCGATGTTTGAATATAAATCCTCTTCACTGACTCCTACCTGTTTAATTTTATTAGGTTGGTGCGTATGAAATGTCGGATTCTCTTTACATGCGGACGTTTGTCTCCCTGTTTTCGTTATACTTTTGTCTTTGGCATAACCTCATTCATAGTCGTATTGTCCATTGCCAGAGACTCATTTCAGCAAAATAGGTTTTCTCGAAGGTCTTCCCTTTTGTTATTTCTTTTGAGTTTATTGCCGATATGAATTCTGCCGACATTCGCGTCATTTTCTTATATGAGTACAAACTTGGTAATAGTGCTGCAAAAGCTGCACGCAACATAAACCAAGCGTTTGGGGAGAATACGGTTAACGATCGGAAAGTGCAGCGTTGGTTCGAAAAATTTCGGACTGGCGATTTTTCACTGCAAAACGAGCCGCGTGGAAGACCCAAAACGTCTGTGAAGAATGATGACCTGAAGGCTCTAGTGGAAGCGGATCCAGCCGTATCCACGTGGGAACTTGCTATCAGGATGAAAGTTGACCATACAACGATATTGAGACACCTTTCTGAGATTAGCAAGGTTAAGAAGATGGACAAGTGGGTACCGCACGCACTGACAGAGCGAAATAAGCTGGAACGAACTGGAATATGAAGTTTTGCAACATCCACCATATTCACCGGATCTCTCGCCGACCAATTTTCATTTTTTCAAGCATTTAGAGCTGTTTTTAAGGGGCAAACACTATGAAAATGAAGACAGTCTAAAAAACTCGATATCAGAGTTTATTAATTCTAAAGACCAAAATTTTTTTAAGACAGGCATCTACGCTTTAAAATCTCGTTGGGAGAAGTGTATTGAAGCGAATGGAGCATACTTTGATTGAATAAACAGCTTTTAAAGAAAGATATGCAGTTTTATACAATCACTTAAGATTCCGACATTTCATACGCACCAACCTAATATTTGAAACAACCAAAACTATAAGAATATAGTATTTTCATTGCTAAAAAATGCTTACAATATTTAGAGAACCGTTTAGTTCACAACTCTTAAATCTGCTTGTTATGGCGATATGCCTAATTCTGGCGGTATGCTAGTAAGAAATAAATTCGTCGATAGTGAACTATTCGAAAATAATGGACTTAAACCATATTAATTATAAAAATAAATTTATTACTATTAACGCTCGAAGTATCAACAATTACAAGGAGCATAAAAGAACGTATACTCCGTATGAGTAGAACTGGTAAAGTGACCTATTTTCAAACAGGATGTAGAGAACGACACTATACATTGAATCAGGAAGTGTCACTTAGTACAAACATCTCGGTCGCCGTTGAAATACTAATTTCAGCAGATAAATAAGTACAAACTTCAGAACAAAATTACAACAAAACATATTAAATGAAATGAAATGTAAACAAAAAATAACAAATAAATGCAAATACACTAATATAGAAATAATACAAGAATGATAATTAATAATTAGCACATTTTTATACAGTAGGTGGAATACAAACATCTCAAATATTTCCTTTAATTATTTTTCTATCAGGAAGTTTAATATTCACAACTCTAATTTTATATCTTTCCTCGGGAAAACATCTGCAATTTAACCTGTGATCCGTTTAATACCTGGAAGGAATTCGCTTTTAACTAAAACAAGAGTTTCTATTTCTAGGTTATTTTTATTAAATTTCCATTTGCTCCTTCTTGCAAATTATTTCGAAAATCTCTCTACCAAATTTTTCAAATTTGTTGAGATAATCAAGTGACTCTTTACCATTTTGATAGTGTATTCTCCTTATAATCACAAATTGGGGTTCAATTGTAGCGGTAACTAGTCTTCCAATTAGAAAGTGGCCAGGAGAAAGAGTCTCCAAATTATCAAATTCAAAAGAAAGTGGGGTTAGAGGGCTTGAATTTAACACAGTTTCTCCTTCAGCTAGTAAAGTGATAAATTCTTCAAGGGTTAAAGTTGAATCTCCCGCTATGCGCTTTGAATGAAATTTAAATGATTTCACTCCCGATTTCCACAATCCACCAAAATTAAGACATCTGGGAGGAATGAAATGCCAATTAATTTGTTCATCGTTAAAATAGCCATTTAATACTTCATCAGGAGATTTAACTGATTCACATAATTGTTTAATTCCACATTTACCGTTATCCGAGAAGATTTTAGAACTCTTAGCCCTTCGCCCATATATAGGGTGAGCCAGAGAAACTTACTTATTTAAAAAAAACTCCCGACTGGTACGTTGGGTAGATAGAAGGGTGATAACTGATATGTAATGCTACAGGAGGGGAAAGTCCCCAAGTTTGTTTCTCTCTCTAGTCAGTTGCCGTCATGCTCTGGTCTAGAGAACAGCGGACCATAGTCGTCTAGAGCTTCTTTTCTAACGGTCGCTCACATGTTGCTACGCAATGTGCCTTCCGCGCTCACTTTGAAATTCTTCCTCACATACCAGCCCCTGGCCGTAATTCGATTCTGTCGTGGGTTAACCCATTTCGGGAGTGTCACTATACCCAGAAATGGACATCAACGGACCACCAGAACTCCTGAAAATGTCGAAAGAGTGAGGCAGTCAGTTTTGCGTTCGACTAGCAAACACGCAACTGCTCTGGAAATTTCTGACACCACTGTTCAACGAATTCTTTATCAAGACCTTCCATCTCATCCCTAGTGCTGTTGTGCAAGAATTAACTGAACATGATTTTATTGCCCGTCAAAATTCATGTGAAAAGCTGCTTGACAACCTGCCTGAAGACGAGGTAGTTTTTATCAGTGACCAGACTCACTTTGAAATCCCTGGTTTATGTCGATCAACCAGGAACCATAGCTCACCTCAATAACAACATTTGCGACGCCATTGTCAACATACCGATTGATATGCTGTAAAGAGTGGACACGAACTTCAAAAATCGACTTAATCAGTGTAAGCGCAATGGGGGTTGTCATTTAACCGATATCATTTTTTAAAGTGTATTTAAAAAATGGGATATAATATTCTCAAATAAAAAAAGAATTAAAACAATAACTGAAGTACTTTCGTTTCTATTGACCTTTCAAATAAGTAAGTTTCTCTGGCGAACCCTGTACTTTTTAAGCAGGAAATAAATGCTTGAGAAGTATGATCAGACACAAATTCCTAATGGATCGCTTTCATAAACATACATACAAATATGCAGACATAAATTTTAAATAATACATCTTTCCGCTGGTTTTTGTATTTTACTAAAAATGGGCCACAGAAATCTACCCCGCCGATGTTAAAAGGAAAAGTGTGAGTTACTCTTTGTTTGGGAAAATTACCTATCAATTGATTTGACATCACAGGTTTATTTTTAAAACAAATTATACAATTGTGTGCAATTTGGCGCATTGGATTTCTACCATTAAGTGGCCAATATTTAAGATAAATATGATATAGCAAATTGTTAACATCAACATGAAAGTAATTATAATGGTAATAAATTATAATCATTAAAGCTATAGCATTTTTACTTGGTAACACTATAGGACATTTTTGATTGAAAGACAAAGAAGAGTTTTTTAATCTGCCTTCAACAAGAATACTATTATTTTCCTCAATGAAACAATTTAAAGAAGCAAGTTTGCTGTTATAAGGTACAGGCTCGCTTTTGAATACATTTTAAATTCAACAAGAAAAAATATTTTTTGAATGACAATACTTAACAACCATATGTCTGCTCCAGTAAGTTCCTGACGAGTTAAAGGAAAAATGATTCGTTTGACATTTGGTGACTTGACATTTTGGAGGAATCTGAAAATATAACTAATAGTATGAATTAGTTTATAAAAGTTATAAGTTACACAAACAATCTTATGAAATAATTCAATTTCAGTTGACAGCAACAGAGTTTTTGTAACAGAAATCTTAAATTCCTTCTGAATGTTATCAGTACAGTTTTGGGAATGTTCAACATACACAAGATTTGAAATATTAGGACATTTCACTACAGTTCACTCTTGATCAAGTCTGGGGCACTCAAACCTCTGGAAAGGAATTCAGCTGGATTATTTTCAGACGATGTATGTTGCCATTAAAAGTTTTTAGTTAATTCTAGTATTTTTGTCACTCTATTAGCGACAAATGTCTTGAGAAGGTGAGGTGAAGTCTTAATCCAACTTAAGGAAATTGTGGAATCAGAATACAAAGTTACTTCTTGAAAATCAATCTTAAGTGCAGTCACGACTTTGTTCACTAGTTTGGATTAAAGGAGGCAAGCCGAAAGTTCCAACCAGGAAATTGATAAAGTCTTGATCTGTGCTATTCTTGATTTACAGCAAAGAAGATTTGTTAACATTCTTGTCTTGAACAGAAACATATGCTACAGCTGCAAATCCTTTTTCCGAGGCATCAACGAATCCAAGAATTGCGATTCTTTCAGGATTCTCTAATAGGACAAATCTTGGGATCCTGAGTTTTTCTAAATCCGGTAATAATTGGATAAATGAAATCCATTCATTGGAAACTGCTACCAGTATTTTCTCAAGCCAATCTAATTTAAGTAGCTATAATTTTTTCATGAAGAATTTGGCTTAATTTATTACAGGTCGTAAAAGACCAAGAGGATTAAATAGGCGTGTGATCTGAGAAAGAACATATCTCTTTGTAAAAATCGAATTGGTAGGAAGAGAAACTTAGAAACAAAAGATTTATGAAGAACTATTCCACAAAATAACCAAAGTTTTTACGGTGTCTTCAATCAATTGGTCAAAATTTAAATCAATAGACTCACTGTTTGCATGTGAGAAACATCATTTGTGCAAGCTAATTCTGCATTTTTAACGAGAAAAATAAGTTCAATTTTCAACAATTCGAATTCATAGAGACTGGAGCATCCACTTAAGATATCATCTAGGTAAACATTGTTAAGACTTGAAGCACCACTTTTGTTTCCGTAATCAGTTTATAATCATCCAACATAAGACAGAGCATTGCATGCGACTATTTACAATGATGATAGAAACTGATGAGCGTATTTACAAATGAAGGAGCTTAAAATTGATCTAATCATCCGTGCATCATAAAGATGAAAAAGCGTAACGTATAAAAATTCCATACTTAAAGGAGACACACCATATTCTACTTAAATCAAAATTTAGTTGCCAGATTCAAAGTTGGAATAAGATGCAAAAGAAACAGGAAATAAATTAGGAGTGGCAACATCCTCCTACCATTTGTATTGTGGGAAAATTTGCCTAAAGCAATACAAAATGAAAAACAAGAAATATACGCAATACAATGAAATGATAATATGCAATCTATGAAAATAATATACAATACATAAGAATTACAACTTAACTAATAATAGGTAATGATATTATTCGCTTCACAGAAACAATTCGTCGTCCAAACCACGTTTTTTTCACAGTCTGTAATTGTTCTTTAGGAAGTGTCTCGTATTGACAAGTTGGCTCGTTCGAAGCAGTGCGCATATGATCAGCAGCATCAATGATATCGGAAGCATCTTCAACATTTTCAGGTACATTTTGAGACATATGAGGAGAACTTATTTCCAAAGGAAAAATTTGTTGAATTGAACGAATTATTTCTCCATTGGCCACACGTAATTTAGCTACTCGTTCGATGTTGTTCTTGCCTTGAAATAATTCGATGATCCCGTCCCATAGGCCAGTTTAGACATTTTGTATTGTCTGAGCTACAAATGAGAATAATATTCCCAAGTGACAGGTTATATCGCTTAGAGGATAACTGTGGATTCTGAATATGCTCTGCTAAATACCGCTTTTGGAATCGTTGACATAAATGATAATGTAGACTCAGAAGTTAACGAATGCATTTGCATAGATGTTTAGCGTCTACGATGTCCAAATCCATAGTTTGATTTTCTTTTATATCTTGGAAAAAGTCTGAAGGTTCGATAACCCTCAATTCATTGAGATCATCATAAACGTGAGTTGACGTCCATTGACTATCCTTTCACACTCATTTAGCAATGTCATCATCTCCTTGTAAGTGATACAACCACGACTTAAGACCTTTCTTAAAAGCTATTTAATGGTGCAAGTCATTATTTCCCACCGTTCTTCATACCATGGCGTAGTTGGAGGATTGAAATGTCATCTTGATCCCTTCCACCATCGATTCCGTAAAAGTTCAGATCAGTCACAAGAGCCGGAAGGTAGATCTGCTGGATTGATATGTCCAGAAACAAATCTACAATCTTTACGTTTGTCAATTCTCATATTTCTTCAACTCTGTTACCAACAAATGTATTCTAGGGTTCTATGTTAGTAATCCATTCCAATTCTATCATAGAATCTGCCCAAAAGTACGTCTTCAAAGGCAATTTCAAAGTGTCTAGTATAACAGAAGCAATACTAGCTATAATGACAGCTCCTAAAATCTTTAGTCGCGGAATTGTTGGTCTTTGCACAGGAGATACTCTAGTCTTTCCTCAAACGAATGAGACTTTCACATCTTCATTTTCTTCACACCGTAGAAAGATGCAACAGGCATATCCATGAGCTGAAGCATCTTTAAATATGTGTAAGGTAGTCTTTTCAATAGTTCCTTGCAATATCTTACGAGGAATTCTACAATTATTTTCTACAAGATCTAGATGTTTCGCCCAGCGCTGATGACGTAATTGTATGTCGGCTGGCAGCTCTTTATCCCAATCCAACTTATTACGCCAAGCTTCTTGTAGTAACAATTTTGGCAGTATCATTGCAGGTGATTTGAAATCTAATGGATAGCATGGACTCTTAACAATAGAGAGAAATTTTCTCTTGGTAACAGGTTCATTGAGTCCTTATCAATTTTGGGATTAAAAAAACAAAGTTCATCGCTCTTAATGCCAAGTACATTTTGATTTTCTTTATTTTGAATGCCATTGTGAATAAAACATTTTAATTCAAATGTGACCCCATCCATTATCTTCATTGTTTATATCTTAAACGTTTCTAGTTCTTCAACGCTGGTTATTAGATTGTCTACATAAAATCCTTTCTTGAGTTTCTCCACAATCGGTTAAAGAAATTCAATTTGAAATTCTGTTGAATGAAGATGATGACGTATACTAGCATTCAAGAGAAATTGGCTTGAAGTCCCTCCGAAGACGATTCGGCAATGTCTAAAAAATCCTAATTTCGATTGGTCTTTGGTATTATACCACAAGAATCTTAAAAAATCACGATCCTCAGGTCTGACACTCAACTGTAAAAGGACTTGCTTTATATCTACAATCACTTCTATCACTATTTAGTAAAAGGTAATCACTCTTGATTACCTTTTACTAAAAGGCTTTAGCTACTGTTCCCGAGAAAATAACAAAGCAAGCCAAATGCGGTATTTTTTTTTTTTTTTTTTTTTTTTTTGTTTAATACTTTTTTTTTTTATATTTTTAGTCTTAATCATTTGTCCTTGCATCAATATAAATTTTGATATGGCAGTCAAATTACGAAATATAAAAGAAATTTCTCGCGTCATTAAGTGCTATTTCTTCTAGCTATAATCAGAGTGCGTCATTAAGTGCTATTTCTTCTAGCTATAATCAGAGTATCAAAATGTCGGTGCCTTCACCAGACATAGAATTGGATTTTTGAAACAAATGTTAAAATTTTAGTTGTTAATAAATTCAAGTTCCAAGGAAAAATTTTGATGATCTGTTCCAATCACAGATTCTCAATTTAAAATTGTACTTTAAAAATTTTATTTCAAATTATTTTTTGCCCATTTGTATGCATAGAATTTCTGTAATCCTAGTTTTAAAAATTTAATGGTCTGTAAACTGAGTCTTATGCTCGATAACTATTGCAAATCAGGTTGTTTTCGTTAAAATTGTGGCATACTAAAATTATATTTCAAAATTGCATTTTTCTGTAGGGGGACTAATATGAAAAGGCATGCACTTTTCAAGATAAATGTGAACCTTTAATTTCAAGCAATCAGATGTTTATAAAATAAATGCTTTAAATGGGTAACTAATTCATTTGCGATTAAAGCATTTTGGATGCTTTATCTTTTAATCATACCTTTCAGATATTTCAGTTTCTGTTTGCTAGATTTTAAAATCAATAATTTTCTTAATTTTTTAGAAAACATAATTAATTTATATCCATGTAAATTTTTCAGTTTTTGGGTGCATATTAATTTCTAAGTACAATTGTACAAGTGATTTAATTCTATAAAATCGGTGCAATAAATTTCACTTGAATACACAAACACACATTCTATTTGAAGTACGAAGCTCATGTCAGTGACAATGTGTAAATGACAATTTTCTTTTGGTTGAGAAACGGGAAAAGGGAAATTTGGTTCTGCGTGTGTGAGGGCAACAAAAGTTTGAAAAGAATTTTGGTGGAGAAGTCGTGTGTGGACAATGAATTTTTGAGAAGGCGAAGAAGGGGGTCTAGGGGCAGTGAATGTTGGAGAAATTTAATGATGACGTAATGTAATACTGGAATGTAAGTTTTGGGAATTATGTGTGGGTAAGTTTTGAGAATCGTATGTGGGCAATACAAACAGGGTGGTAAGTTTAGGGGGTCATGTGTTGGCAGTAAATTCTGGAATATTTTAGGAGATCGTGTGGAGGCAAAAAATGAAATAATTGAAGAGTACTGTACATGTTCGCTTTGTACACATAATGAAGTTTTTCTGTTTGCCACTCATGTTGAAAATGTTTAGAAATAGGTAGTCGTGGACTTAAATGTGACTTAAGACTGCGGGCATTGTGTTCATGCCTATATTCCACATAATGAGCATAGTGAGGAAGGTGCAGGGTTTGACTTTGAATACCATCAAGGAATATTAAATTTAAGATATAAAAGGAAATCTATCTTCCTAAATCAGGTATAAATAAGATGATAAGTGCGATGTAATGAACAATGAGTGATTTATAATATCTACAAAGCGTACAGAGATGAAATGTCAATGTGAGGTAAAACATAAGACGTACTTCATTTCATACAGACAAACTGCAATATGATATGTGAGAAGTTTGTATTTCTTTAATAGAAAACCAATGTAAGTCGAAAAGTTTTCTTTTACTTTTAATTTTATCAGTATTACTCAAAAAATAAAATTTCATTTTTCTTTAATCAAAATAATGTTTAAAAACTTAGAAATTTCACTTGATTGCTTATCAGTTTGCTGTTGTGAAAGTTTTTGTTCAAACTTTTTCCACAGATAATGAAATATTTTCATTTAAAACTGAATTTATAGAATATAGAATGGTCACAAAAACACAATGTATTCTTAAGGAATTTATAGAATATATTGTGTTTTTGCGACTATATAAGCTTTTGAGTGCTATCATTTGTTCAAGGAAATATTCAAGAATTAATTGAGAATTTTTTTTTCTCGGAATTTTGCTTAACATCTTTTAAATATTGGGTCGTTCGGAAAGTCATTTCGTATTTTTGTGTCAAAATGAAAAGAAATTTTCGTTTAATGAATAAATTATTTATTAAATTATAAAATTGCCATTCTGGTCTAATACCTTTTGCCATTCTGGTCTAATACCTTTTGGTAGTAACATGATTACACGCTCATAAAAGTTTTGGTCTTTGCTGTAAAAAAAACTGATCGAGGTGGTTTTTGGCCTCCTCATTTGAAGGAAAAATTTTGCAAATAAGTTCTGGTACTGATGTACTGTTAACACATCTTCTCCACACATATTGGCTAATTTATTTCTGGCTTGAACAGCATTTTTACCTTTTATAGCAAAAAAGAAAAAAATGACGAAAATGCTGTTTATTGCTCTCCATATTTAAAAGGGCACCATCCAAAAACTACTGCGAAGAATCAGCTGCACTTTTTCACACTCAAGCCTTGCTATATCAGCTTTTAAAACATAAAATGATTTTGCAGTTTAAGTATGAAATTGGGTGCGAAAAATGCAATTAAATCCTTTGTCAGGAAAAAACGAAATTACTTTCCGAACAACCTAATATCAATAACCTAATATAAAAAATAGGCCAGAAAATAATGCATGCGAATAAAGCGACCACTAAAAATTGATATTTTTAGCAAATTGATTTTAAATCGAAAAATTATGCAAAGACGAGATCATTAAAATTTAATCCTTTATAGAAGCTAAAAAAACTCACATTTTAGAAATCTTCTGCTCTCTTGAAGGTGATATTTTAATATCTCGAGTATTTCATGAGAACCGTTAATGGCATGAAGAAAATTTGTCTTGTTACATAATTTTCATTCAGTGATAATTAAATCTCCTGTTTATGCAGGAGCTGGTGTAGATAGCTTTATCTTAATTATAATCTACAGAGCACTGGATTATTACCTACTAAATTTCGGAATGTTTGAAACAGTTTCAACTTGAAAAGGGGAATTATTACCTTTACTGTTAAGACAATTTTGTAAAAATAATTTGAGAATAGACAAACCACTGAATTTTTTTACCTCAATTTCTTTGCTATTAAAAAGTATGGCAATGTCCACAAATGGTTAGGAATGAGATAGAAAGTACAGATTTCTCCTTAAATTTCATTAAATTCATTGTAAATATTTCGACTTAGAATTTTATTTTATTTTGCAGAGTAAGGATTCTTTGCACTTAAGATCCTAGTCTCCATTCAGAGTGCTTTGATATCCATAGTAATTGTTAATATTGCTTTCAACTATTAAAAATAAATATTTTGAAAAAAAAATTAAGAAATTTTACCAGTTTATTTTCTCTATATTTTATCGAATTTGCTTACTCTCATTTCTCTAAATTTTTACCATCTGAGACCGATGAACTTTCTAAAACATTATTTCTACACCTTTCACATTTTTATTTCATATATTCCTGGAATTGCGAATTGCTTTTACATATTCTTGAATTTTTTTCTAACTTTAAACTATAATATAGTAAGACCTGTTGTTAATTTTTTTTCATAAGTTATAATCATGCATGTGACGAAATTTTGCATGCCTTACAAGCTAGCGGGTCCAAGTTTTGTCTCCAAAATAAAATATAAATATGGAAATAAAAGGGATGATTATCTTATCAGAATTCATATTAAAAACCATGTTGATTATCATACCTAGCATTTCGATTCCAATCTTTAGAATTCAGCTTTCATCTCATATAGAGTATATTTAAGCGGTAAATCTATACTTATAATAAAGCTCAATGTGTGTGTGTGTGTGCGTGTGTGTGTGTGTTGGCGCTCTACAGGCCAGACCGTTGGACCTACAGCTACCAAATTTGGTACATGTATACCTTGGAGGTCGGGAATGTGCACCTCGGAGCCCTTTTTTCGAATTTTTAATAAGAATTTGAATTAATTAAAATTTAAGCGAAATTTCGACGTTTTTCCGCTATAACTTCCGAAAATATTATCGGATAAACATGATTTTAGCATCAATTTAAAGATAAAAAAATTAGCTTTCTAATAGTATCAGTATTTTAACATTTAACTTAAGCTTCTATTTGTAATGAATTTTTAAAGAAGCATTTCAACTATATTTTTCAACAATATATTTCGGACAGAACAATAAAATTTAATCTGCAGGAGCACGTTACGAGTGGAAGGGGAAAAATTATCTTTTATCAATAGGTTGCCATCAGATAGATAAAAACTCAAATTAAAAAAATAAATAATTATTGCAAACTAAACATTTAAAAATACAATTTTCAGCACGTGTCTGCATGAAATGAAATAAATATGAAATATGTTTTTTCTTTTAAAAAAAAAAGAAAATGCAAAGAATTTTTTGTGACTTTTACAATATTATTAATTAAATAAATCAGCTTTGTTTAATAATAGAAATACATCTATAAAAAAGTCTAAATGAAGTAAATAGCTGCATAGTATGTAGCACGAGTCTATAAATGCTTTAAAAAATGAAGAATATTTAGCTTTTAATTAAAAAGAGATAAACTTGTGATATCAGTGTTTTAATGTATAACTCAAGCTTCTATTTTTAACGAATTTTTAAAGAAATATTTTAACCATATTTTTTATAAAATAAAATAAAACAATGCCGGAAGTTCAAATAAAAAAAAACTATTATCGCAATTCAAATCTAAAGAAACACAATTTTCAGCATGTGACTGGATAAAATAACATAAATATAAAATGAGATATCTTCTAAAAAAATAAATGCAAGGCAAAGGATTCTAAGAAATCGTTTGCAATATTTATATCATTAATTCAACAAATCTTCTTTATTTACGGTAAACCTGATTGAATTTAGACAGGATATGCATTGAAATCCCGACTTAATGGCATATTTCTATAATCATTTGTAATATCTGTATCATTAATTTAATAATTTTTCCCCTTTTTCGCTTTCTTTAAAAAACATATTTAACATTTTGGCAACATCACCAAAAAAAACATTTTTAATATTTTGGAAGCATAATCGATAAATTGTTAGAGCATTAAACTCAAAAAGTTTTTTCGAATAAAGTTACCGACTTTTTAACTACTAATAACTGAATCTTTTAACTTTAACTATTTCTTAAATTTTGGCAAATGAATATGTGATTTAATTTAAAATTTTAGAACGCATTACTCATGGCGAACCAGCTGGTCGCCAAAGGCGGCTAGTCTATTTCATAAATCATAAAAATTTGTCTGAAGCCTTTTTAATCAGCAATTTGTTCAGAAACAAAATGGAACGGAAGAAAATTTGGAATGCTATGGAAATTCAAATGTTTTCAATAAATCAAAACCTCATTTATAAACTAACAAGCTTAAATATATTACAAGCGAATTTCGTGGAAGCTGAATCATTCTCATATTTTTTTAATATTAATAACAAAAACTCCATTAAAAAATCGTTCAAATCTTACCTTATTTAAATTCAAAATGTTTTACTTTTATTTCAATTTATATAATTTTGTCAGCATTTTAGTTATTTATTCGATTGTTTAAATTTGCTAAGTTTTTAACATCCTAAAATATTTTATAAATAAATAGCCCGATCACAGAATAGATGAATAAAGGAATACATATCTAGCTAAAAATTGTAGTTTTCTAAGCTTGGCGCATTATTGAGCAATATTCATTGTGCCAAGCCCAACAGCAAGAGTTTCTTACTATTCATGAATATATTTTCTACTTATAATGACAATAATTATTAATTATATCATTAATGCTTAATATATTTATAATGTTTAAATTAGGCCTTAACAACACAGCAATTGATGAAATGTAATATGTAATTTTGAAACTTCAGTTGTACTTTTAAATGAAAAAGTGGATGAAATTTGTCAAAAAAAAGGCATCTTTCCTGCCGTTTGAATGGATAGGATTAATAATATTTGCATGTTCTTGGTCCATCAGAAATGTGCAACTATGCAACATTTTTGACTGCATTACACGATAATTAAAATTTCTTATAATTATTCTCTAACTTATATTATTATATATATATTCTCTTAATTATCACATATTGGATTAAATCCATCGAAGCTATAGACTATAATATAAGTGAATATTACACAAAAAAGAGCAAAATTAACTAGCTAAAGGAATTTTGACATAAAAATTGTAATTATAAATAAAGCTTTACTGCGTTAAATTCGTTATTAAACTGTATTATCGAATGATACATATGCGGCAGTACAAAAATGGGCTTCATTCGACTTTAATAGGCTTTTTTCGGCCAACAATTACAGTGATCTATATACTTATAATAAAGCTCAATGTGTGTGTGTGTGTGT